>QNGE01003446.1:0-12940 GCA_008508345.1 Paragonimus westermani | reverse complement strand
GCACGGGCGCCCAACCTCACGCTGCCATGTCAATACGCCAAAAGATGGTCTCATGTTAACAGTTTTGAAACTATGGTGATTGATCATAACGGTCTCTCCTCATATGTACCTTCAACAAAACGCCACCAATGTTTCAGGAGGATAGTCATTCATAAGTTGCACTTCTGAGTTTCCAAGTCTAACATTGGCAAGTGAATGTGTGACAGAGGACCTCATAGTGGCATGATTTGTTTGTTTGTACAAATTATCGAGTTGACTATGAGCAAAAATGCCAGATCCGATAAAATTTCGAAAGACAATACATTTTTTATTTGCTCTAGAATAATCGACTTCAGACAAAGGTTACGTAATGTGGCTGAATGTCACCCCATAAACCTTGTTTTTTTCCCCACAAATAATTCATATTTACTCTTTCTGACGAATTTGTCATTCTATCATTTTCTTCAGCTCGCTTGAGGGTGGGTACCGCTATTTGTCCTACTGTTGTGAATTAAATGATTATGACTAATTTGCCAATCTTTTGAGAGTTCCAATTTATCTGAGTACCAAATGACTAGTTCATATCATGCTTTACAGAAATCAGATTATGATGTATTAGAATGATCATGAAAGGGTGAAAGAGGTTGTGTCCGACTGTCATACTGTCCAGTATAGGATAGTCATTCAACAGAAAGGGATAGATAGTCATTATTATTATTGCCCACCCTTAGCTTTACAGACAGCATAGCATTCAGCCCGGAACACCACGGTTGCCAGTGCCGTGTGCACGTATGGAAAACAATTGCTTGTGGGGATGAACTTCAATGTTCCTTGGTTGCTTTAGCACCTAAATACGTGTCTTCGCCTGCCTACTGACAAGTGGTACAGTGTGATCGTTTACCTTCAGTACACCGGTGTGCTGATATATCCAGCCGACACACAGGCAGCGTACTGCTATTGAGCTCATCTGAGCATGAGGCATCCAACACGAATTGTGACCGATCTTTTTTCGGTTTTACGCCTTGCTGATGGACCAAGGGATTCGGAACCTGGACTCCACTGCACAGCGGATTGGGCGCACGACAGCACACTGTGAAAGTCGCGTTCGATTGATGTGCGCACGACACATGTAAGGCACGCTCTACGGGTGGCATGGGCAAGTGCTGTGATCACACCGCCACGCGCCAGCGTTACTGAAATGTGACAGGCATGCCGTTGAAACAACGGATTTGGTGGCGATCATTTCGCAAAAAAACGATACCAATAGTCACAGTGGCTCAGTTGGTGATTAAGACCACGAGGGTGACGATATTACGATCAGTTAACAGACCAGAGCTATGCACGCAAGTGAGACCGTCCCGTCACTAGAGTGATATCCACTTTTTGTAACAGACAACCGGGTACAGTTGAACAACTGGCTTGGCGAACATTAAAACTGCACGGAGCAACTACGTATTTCCAGCGTATAGTTGTTGCTCTTACATCCTACACGTTATATTTACTAGCCCATGGTGAACAAGGTTATTTGGTACTTGCTATGGGCCATGTCGATCACGAAACGTTGGTGAATATGAGACATTCACCCAGTCAGCGTTACTGACCAGGCCGCTCAATTGACTTTCATTAGCTAATCCAATTCAACATATTCCATAGACCCTGCTATGTAAACAGGAACGAAACCGTTTGACCGTTTGACTAGAAGGGGGAAGTGGTCAAGGTGTATGCTATCATTTTCTGAAAAATGCGGTAGACCAGCTATGGAACAAAAATGGTGTCTGACAGAACTCGAAACAAAACGACAAATCTAAATATCTCAATAAAACACTGATGCAATTCAACTGTGCTCATAAGATTATCCGATTCACCCTGGAGTCCGAATCACCAGCAGGGATGGCGTTTTTTAGACGTGTTCATGTCACATCGTAAGGACGGTACAATACAACGTAAGATATATCGTAAAGCAACCTGGATAGGACAGTATGCAAATTTCGATAGCTTCGTACCTTTGGGACAAAAGAAGAACCTGGTCCAGTGTTTGTTAGATAGGGTCGTGAAAATTTGCTCAGATGACACCATAGAGGAAGAAAAACAGTTTAGATTTAACACACTCCTTGAAAATGGCTACCCAGAACAGTTTATTTGTAAGCACATGATAGTTAGCACAAAGGTAGGTAGGTCGGAAATTGTGGACAAAAAACCTGTATATATTACTTTGCCTTTCAAAGGCGATATTAATGCTGAAAATATAACCAGGAAACTTAACGTAGCATTTTACAAAACCTATTTCGCAGCTCATTTACGTATTCGGTTTATATCCACACCAGTTTTGCGTCCCCACCTGAAAGATACAATGCCTGTACATGCTGCCTCCTTTTGTGTTTACCATTTCGTTTGTTCCTATGGCACAAGCTACATAGGCCACACAACAAGGCGACCATCTGAACGCATGCGGGAGCATCATTTGACGTGGCTAGCCCGTGGATTGATAAAGGTTTGCTCATCAGCTGTCGTTACTCACTTGGTGGAATCGAATCATCTAAGCAACCCGGCCGATTCGTTCAAGCCTATCTATCGAGTCGGTGGAGTGCAATCAAAGTGGGTCAAAGGTCGCCTACTAGCCATTGCAGAAGCCATCGCAATCCGCTTACATTCACCCCCCGTTATGCCCATAAAAACTTCTGGTCAATACACTGAACCTTCCGTAGCCCTGTATCAATAGCCCGGATCGATCTGTCACATAAAAGTACCGATTTTCCGAAAACGTTTACAACCCAACCCACTGACGCTACCTAACTAGATTTCACGAGTTTGGTTAACCGAACATTTATGATCACCATCCCTCACCCCACTGACATACTACCCCCAGCGAACCCATATAAATGTGTCGTATTTAGCCTGATGATGGAGCATTGAAAACAAGCTTGTTTGCTACCCATTTTGTCTCATGACTAAACTGGGCATATTCATGGTACTAAAACGCTAAACCTTAGTCCCGAAAAATAACGCACGTAAACCTAGTGATCGTACCCGAGTCAAATCAAAGGAGGTCAGTCTATTCAGATAAAATATACGCCTAACAGGACAAAAAGTGCTTGGGTATACATGCGGTGCACGGCCATCTACAATGCAATATACACATTCTAAAATGAGAAGGTAGAAGAACAGTTACTAAAAATAGTAGTCAATACCACCGGGTAAGCATTGTGTGTAGCGGCATGAAGGTCGAGCAGAAAAAACTACTGAGAAGTACCTCTGGATTGTTCCGTGAGTTTTGTCTACTCTGATTGACCGAAATCGTTTCTCCTACAATGGAGGTTTTTTTGAAGGCAGAATCGAAGATCCCTGTCAGTGTTAACTCGGGAATTTGAATACAGTAGAATGATTGCAACGAATCAGGTGCGGAAGCTTCAGTGACATTATAATGTTACGAAGGGTGATCAAAAGAAGTGAATTGGTATCTCATGATCACACTGTAAATTGTTCAGGCTGAAAAATTTAACCGAGAGGACATTTAACCATAGAATCGTTTTGTCAAAACCACCGGGCAGTCCAAAGTGATAGCGCCGCTGACAACTGGTGCAGCAATTATTCAATTAGTCTCACAATACAGACGATTTTCCTTGGCTCGTTCGATCACCTGCTCTCATGACCAGGACTTCAGAATCTCTGACACTATGACATCTGAGATTGGAGCTTTTAAAAACATGGCAGCAGACCAAACAAGTACAAATCGCATAACTATCCGACAACTCGCGTTAGAGTGTCAGCGCATTAGTTTTTATAAAATATGGACCCACTCGGCACCACTGCGTATGAGAACAGAAGCAGTTGTACACAAATTTTAATCACACTGATTGAGTTGCTCGGTTTGTTACCCAGCCCTGTACAGTGGTCGGGAGATAGTAATGAGCCAAGTGAAAGACATAATTCAATACTATCTGGACATCGCAGCTTATGGACACTAGGGTTTCACTCAACCGTTTTAAGCTGCCCGTACACCTGTTTCTTCTGGCTCTGATCGTTAACCATCAAGCATATATGTTCTAGCAAAGTAAGTCTTTTATGTATTAACAAAAAAAACCAGATAGTTGGGGGATGCAACGCTGAATTGGGCTGCCTGGTAGGGCACGATCTGAATGGGACCCTGAAAATTCAGTGAACGACAGCTAAATGATCGTTAATTTAAACAAGCGATGCACAAAGCAACTGTAGACATCACAGTTCGTGGTAACTTGACCATACGATGTTGTAAGGAATGTGGTTGAAAATGCGGTGGTTGCCTCCGAGTGATAGGTTATCAAAGTACTCACAGTGAACTGCTGACAAAAAAGCGGTGTGTTGGGTGCATCCAGGATAAGTTGATGATGTATTTATCCGTCGTATCGACCAACGGCTCCATAATCCGGTAAACTACTGGTTGTCCAGCTCAGCGACTTGAGTCATAATGGTTTACTATGTTTTCGTGTCATCAGCTTTGTTGGTGCATTGCATGTTAACTGTTTAGTTTAATTCTCGGTCCAAAGTTTACTACTATTGGAAAGCTTCCTGTCTTATATTTTCAGTAACTTTCCTACTGGATGAGATCTTTCTAGTGAAATCTCTATTTTTTGTACCTACGAGATAAGGGTTTCATTTTCATTCTAGTCTGCCATCTGATTAGTCCTCAATGGCCGGCTGGACGACAAAAGCTCCCAGTCACACGCCTCTCGGTCTTTGTCCCCAAGGGGTGCATCACGAACCATTTATGGTAACTTTGTAGGCAGGCATCTTGTGACACTGGTTAGTTTGACAGATCAATACGGAAACAGGTACTGTCAACCCTAGTAAGGGAAGGTCAGGAAAAACGTATAAGCTATTGTGACAATTTATTAGTCGTAGAAATTCTGTTACTTTTCAAGGACTGGAGCCGCGTGTTTTTACTTTGTAATTTCCACCGGCTAAATGACGCTATCTCTTCCTGCCTACGTTTCATAATAAATGTTCATGACCGATTTGTGAGGAATGACAAAAAACCTTACCTGATCATTTTTTCACCCTGAATTGTGTCTATTTGTGAAAATCTATCGTACCGTTTAACAAGCGGTAACCCGTTTCAACTGTAAATACACAAACCACAAACTAACGATTAGGGATTAAGTGATGGATCTGACAAAATGGGTTTGGCGGGCGGTTCAAAAATATGTGATGGACCACGGTTGTTGAGAGGAAGATTGTGTGTGTTAAGCTTCAAAAAAAGTATGGTATAACACTCTGTAAAGGACTGCAAAATTCATTCGCCTTATTGTTGCATCTCGGAAGAAACGACGCACATACTCAACAGGTAATACAGTCTCAAAACATTCAACTAGGTGTCGCTTCAGTCGCTTCTTCGACACAGATAATCATTATCAACAATACCACTGAAATCTTGGTAACGTGAACGTTGTTTAGTCAGGAATCTAAATTCGGTTTGACTGAGAACGTGCAGAACCCCAAACAAGTTATTGTCTGTCGATGTTTCACGCCAAGGTCACTGTTAGGGTTGGGATCGTTGAATGAGGTGGAAACAACCATACTGAGTCGGATGATGTCTCTAGTGCTCGATTAAAAATCCATCATTATTCCTAAATCACTCCTTGTTTGCCTTATATATCCAGAGACGTTATTGTTTTCTAGGGTATTATGTTCATACCGAAAGAAACCACTTAAATTCAGGGAGGTTTGGGCTGAACTCAGATGTTGTGAGCCCAGACTATCATTTCAACATTTTAACGAAAACGGTTTCCCCAGAAATTACAAGAGCTCTCTTAATCAGTTAGCTGACTGCTATGGGACATGTTACTCGTAACAAGGATCTAGTGCATTGGCAACCTAGGTTTGTCGATCAGAAAACTTGAGTAGGGTGATAAACTTAATCCTTATTCTCTCTGATCTCACAGACCATCTGATGTTTCGATTGTCTACTACTGGTCGATGAGTGTCTCATTGACTGTAGTTTAATTCTACACTTCCGATGATTTTTGATCGTTTGTTCACGATACCGGCATCACTCATAAATTCTCTTGAAGTCAAACAGTCCGGTCGATACAGTTTACATTCAATTATGAACGGTAAGCCGTTCGACCTACAGTACCATAGCACAGCGTGTGATTGAACGAAAGTTCAATCCATGGGGCATTTCTGCTGTCTGTAGGTTAGACTATCGTTACGATAACCTTATTCTTTATTTCAAAGGTCGTCTATGAACGGATGTTGTGTCGAGACTACTGAATAGTTGAGGTGTTACATACCATAACAAAATCTTGGTTATCACACAGTCTTGATATCCACTATTGATCAGCGTTTTAATGGTAGTAGAGTTATTCACTACTTAGTCACTTTGGTAACAATCCAACCCAGGTCACGTTTCTGCTTGTTAGTATATGTAGACAGAATATTTTAGGTCTTATGAAATGGCTTATATCATCAAAGACAAAAAATTGGTCAATTCATGTCCGAACTTAAGTAACAACCAAATAGATCACAATGAATACATTTCAGCATGTGCATGTACCACCCATTCTGCCTGATACGGGGATTTCTTCTGGTTAAAGATACTGAATTGCATTGGTTACACTATTTGACCAGCGTCGAGATTTGTACACATCCGGTCTCACCACTCTTTCGTTCCATTTCTGCTTGAGTCCAAGCCTTCTAACACTTGAAGTATCCACGAAACTTAATCAGTGGTTCTTTGCGATTGATTTCGACTGTGGTCATTCGCCAACTTCTCCATGAGGTTTGTGAGGATAGTGATTGCTATTATTGTGTGACTTACGCTAGCGTAGTTCAACAGTTTACTTCTGCTGAAGGTATGATTGTGTAAAAGCCGCAAATACATCCTTACAGTGTTTATAAAGATTACTACTGAAGAAATAAAATATTTGGTCCTACCTTTGTGATGCCTTTCTTTTTCACAATCGTAAGTGAACACTGAGCAACTTACGTGGGAACAGGCCACAGCCTGCAGGTTTTTGTACTCGGTGGAGTAGTTTTTTACTAGAGGTCCGATATACATAACAACGCCGTCCGAGTCTTGGAATTTTCCTCGAATCTGTAGAGTATATGCTGTAGAAGGTAAATCGCGTCGAAATTAGAAGACAAACACATTGCTAGACTTTATGTTGCTGTCAACATGTTGCTACTGTGACCGTTAAACGACGAGTTAAATTAAGTCATGTTCCAACTCTACTGACAAGTCCTAATCGCGGGGTCATGTCTTCGAGTTAACATGACAATTTCTGTCTCTTCTGAAGAGGACGGACGATCTGAACATTACTCACGGGTTGATTTGACCAATCGTGCCTTATATGAGGTCGGTGGCTCGGTGATCAATACGACTTCCTCGTGAGAACGTGGGCTAGATTACAAGTCTCGGTCGCGACAAAGATATGCACAACCGACAAGCTCTAAGAGAAGTGAAACCAGAATCTCGTGGTTCACTTTGAAGCAGACCTCCTGAAAAGTGTATTCGACCAAATAGGTTGAGATAAAGTATGATTGAGATGCATGTCAAAACTCTCAAACTTCTTGAACACTCACCAACAATGTGTGTGGCTGTTTGTTTTTAACCCAGCATTACTGGATCGATAATATGCTGTTCTAATTCTATAAATCTAACGCAAAAACTTTATGCAACATACAGCAAAACTTAGTCAAATGTTATTTAGCCATCCTGTCAAGAAAATAAAGTATATCTGGAGTGAGGAAAGCATATTGCATGCAGTTTACAACAAACTGTCATCACTCATCTCAGCTGTAATGGTATGTGACTACTGGTTTTTAGTGGATCGACTGGTTGCTATCTGTGACTTACTTGAATACGTATAGATTTAACGGATACCTTTTGTACAAATTTCCGTGCCGTATTAACGCGGCGGTTAGAGAAAGGAAACTAAATAGAGTGAGATATTTCGACCAAACTCATTCACATGCACTTCTTGTCTTAATCTGCGTCATGTGAATGGCCGACATGAAGCACGCGTCTAAGACCACGGTAGTGTGATTGAGGAGTCCAAGTTCAACCAACCTATAGAGAAAAAGTGCTCAAACGCAACGTGTCAGCAACAAAATCTAAAGAAGCAACTACTTACAAATGAATCAGTTAAATGGATTGTTTAGCTAACCGATAAAAGAAAGCTTTTCGATCTGTCTTCTACGAACATGGAATTGAGTACTGCTGCTTGTTATAACAGCAAGATGCCTTTTGAACAACCGCAAAAGATGTAACTCACTTGTAGGTCCAGTGTAATTCGGAGTTCTTGGCAGTGATTGTTGGTTATCCTTTGAAATTTCCGCCGTATCGGTTGGCTTGTTCAAGTAAGGAACACTATACAATTTCTGTTGGTCCGAATTGGAAGTATTCCAGCCATCGGTTGCAACACAAACTGAAATGGAAGCTATTTCAAGAATTGCATGAATGGGTGACTCTCCCAAAAATGTTACGGATAACTTGAGTTTCTGCAGGTTAAGACAGACTGTATAGAGTGGTATGTAACACGCATCTTGAAGTCTGTTTGTACTTTCAGTTTTTATTCTGAAATGATGGTTCTGTTCGTAGGCGAGAATAAACTGAGAACAAATTCTTCGACCAGATGACACTCATGTTGTTACCTGTTATTTCGGCTTGCGCAGACAAATAAAGTAACTTCCTTCAAAGTGCTTAATCAATTTCCGTGTGAAGAAAAATTTGTGGAAATCACCGATTGAACTAAAAAATATGCTCATGAAAAGAGTACACTGCAAAATGTTAGTGCCCAAGGTTGTGTACTTCAGAAACTACTTTTTGCTTGTGAAAGACATTTCACGAAGATCCATACGTGATCTGCATGCAATTATTTTCTCATTCTAGCACGTTTCAAACGTTCTTCACAGTTTTCTGTGTATACCCACTCTGCTCCAGTAAGCCATACCACCGTAATAGTTGTTCTCTTCATGCGCATCATAGAAAACATGACAAACCGTGAACTGGGCTGAATGCGATTCCCTGTGTTCGGTTCGCAGTTGTGTGAACACCCGGTAAGACAATAACCAGAGAAACCACCCAGAACAACAGCCATAATCATCACGCTAGCCAGGAAATGATTCAGCGTCAAACTGTGAAACAAATGATATGAAGGATTACTCCAATCAATTCAATCTCCTTTCCAGCCTACAAAACCCAAGGTATCCCAAATTCTATGATTACACAAAGTATTAGTTATGACACTGAATTTTATCTAAAATCGTCTTATCTTAAATGTATCAGTCTATCTTTTTTCTTTCTAATTGCTCATCACTTCTATTCGGTACAACACTAGGTTTATATCTGTACCAGACTGTTCACCAAATATGAACTCAGGTGGCAAGTTCGACTGCAACGTTTTGTCCAAAACAGGCTTTCGTTTGGGCACACATCCTTCAGTTTTGGAATTAATGTATTAATCTTCGTAACTTGTTGTTTATGGCCGGGTTGCAGGTCATTTTCACCTCCATTTTTGCCGACGTCAACTGTCGTATGAGAAAAGAGCACATGCACCGCGTTAGTACTTTATTGCCAGTTCAGTGACTGAGGCGTGTACACTGAAAACAGCGTGCCTATACGGAAAAGAATCAGTAGAAGCACGCATGCGACCAGATTGCTTGGTTTAATACAACGATAACACCAGCTGGGTTGCAGGTTGTGGCAGTTAATACCTCCAGGTTGACAGTAGCAAAGTGACAGCTCTTCTCATGGTCGGTAGAGGAACTTTCGGCCAACACAGTTACTAATTAAACTGGGAGAGTGCGAATTGTAACAATTGCCATTGCATACAGCATGAGGATCGTAGACCATACCGAGTTAACAAAGATAGATTACGACAAGCAAGCCTGTACATCCTTCGAGTTTTGACACAACTGTCTGACGTCAACACTAGACCAGGTAAGACGTTTCCGTCCCTATGACTACCCAAAGGGTCCTACACGATCCGTGTTACGTACGGGTTTATCCGATAACGTTTGGTCGGCTGTCAGTCTGCACGTTACGCGATCGCGTGAAATCACCTGTTAGCTGACATGCGGACCTTAGAAATGAGCAGTAACTCCTGGGAACAAACAGTACGTAGTTTGGACTCTCAAACCTATAGCTTTCATGTGTTACGACGAACTGTAAAAACTTTTTTTCCAGCCTTCTAGGTTCACTTATCACAACAATAATTTCCGGACACTCTTGCATCGATCTGCGCAACAGTAATTGACAGATGTAAGAAACGTGGACATGAATTACTTCCCCAACCTAGGTAAGTTGAACAAGAGGCGTAATCTCATAGTCCACATGCAACCTCGGTAGATTAACGACAGTCTCATAAATATTAGGAGAATTAGATTTATTGGAAATAGTCACAATACATCAGTGGTAGTGCACCGCTTGTCTTATGGAACAACTGACGTCTGGAAGATAACAAACCACGGACAGACAGAAAGTTTGTTTGAATGTACCACAAATGAAGTCGGTTTTGTTTTGACATCAAAGTTTTAGATATCGTTTTCTATCTTTCCTGTTGGATTGATGCGCCAAAATATAAGGATGAAATATTCGTTCTTCTGTAGTATTCACACAATTCTGTCAAAAGATCGATTCTGAACTTCTTCCGGTCAACTTTATGTGGAATGCATGCACTCAAAACTACTACACCGAACAAATTCTTCCGAATAGCCGTCGGTCAGTGTCCATATCTCCTCCAGTTTAAGATACTTCGACGCCACTTGCGTGTGTCTCCATGTCGTGTTAAGATGGCCCAGGAGAGTTCTCTGGGTTTCGGCTGCGAACATGGTTGTACCACTAAGGCGCACATGTGTAATCTGATGCACACAGTGCTTGGTTGGTACTTACGGAGTGAGATGACACGGGCCCGTCGGATGTGGGAAGTGAACAAAGCCAGTTGGCCCACATCCAGTTGCCAGGCTGGTGAAGTGACAGGCACAGTGAGCACAGACACAACTACGATTTAACCCACGTCAAATTGAGAACTTACAAGTTTTTCCAGATTTCAAGGGCGAACGGGATCTCACGGCGAACGTGTGCAAGGTTAGGCTGACAGCCTCAATGATGGATTAGAATTTACGGAGTGGGAGGACACAGACTTCCCGGGGGCAGAAAGTAAAAGAAGCTAGCTCGCCCGCATTCACTCACTGGGCTGAAATGGATGCAGACTAGCGCATACGCGGTGAGCACTGTGCATACATGAATGACTCACTCGTCATGGCATGGGTTTCAGTCGTCGTCCGAATGTCCAGCTAAGTTGAATGCTCATCGGCTGCTGTACATAAGCAACGTGTCGACATTGTCCACCTATGATGACCGCAAGCTGCGAGCTAGCAGTTCGTAGGAGACAGCAAGTCATAGGCAGGTTTCCATTGGCTGGAATGACACGATTATGGCCAATCAGGACTGTCCTACTAGCCTTGAGATCACTGATCCGTCAAGTGTCAAGTGGGTGAACCATCTGCGACGCGAGCACCAGGAGAACACGGGGTGATGTGCACTTGTCTGTCTCACCTACTTTAACCAACTGCTTTACACAATGCCCCTATAAGAGTGAGATAATCCGAAATATAATGAACTCATGATTGCATCAACCGCTCGTGGTCTTATAGTTCTACTGAGTTGAGGCTAGCATTGGGATCGAGCTGGTCCACTGTTTACTACTAATCTCACAAATTCGAGTAGTGCATTAACCCACACCGATTTCCATTCTAAAAGAAAATATTAGGGTATTCCTACCAGATGAATACATGTGTGTACTTTGACTCTGAGTTGAAAATAAAGCAACGGAATTCCTTTACTTCACCTGATAGCTTGTGAGAGGTTGATACTTTAGCTTGTTCTAACAGAAGGAACTTCTATAATGATTTAAAAAATTCTGCTTTAACTTTTTGTACTACTCGTATACACTGAAAACGTATCCTCCCTGACAGTGTTGTAGACCGTTCGGTGAGCATGAATACAATCAAACTTTCAACCGAACGTAACAACACGTGTAGTGGATCTAAACAGTATATGGAAACTCAGGTGTGAATAGAAAGTCGAAATTTGGTGAAAAGGTAAACAAATAACTCACAATAGTTCGTGGAGGCACGTTGGTTTAATGTTGCACTACACCAAATGAGGATTCTCACTGATACTACTTGTCGTGTGTCTTCCAGATAGTCTCGATGTCACGACCGAGATAATTCCAACGACAGATAAATAAATAATTTGCCGAACTAAACGGTTGATTCCGCTGAATTCTAACTCTTCCAAAGATTTGTACGCCACCGACCATGAACACGAACAGAAAGCAGAACTCGCGAACTCGGAAGAGAAATTTTTGAAAATTATTGATTACTCTCCGTATCGATTAACCTCGTTCAAACATCATGTGTACATGCGAGGTTGAAGAAGATGAAAAGGCATGAATAACAATAATAAAAAAGAATTATAAAATAGTGTACAAAACGCTACACACGTCTGTCACCAAACGCTGCTTGTTTCGAAGGTCCCAATTTGTGCGCCCAAACATAAGGATGCGCTATTCACATACCCGAACTCAGTATCCGTCAATATCCCATTCACTAGATTGTTTCACGCAAATGTGACTGACTGTGCTCTATTTTCAACTGACATCAGTTGAGCGTTGACTTTGAGCGGTAGATGAGGAATGTAAACAGTTCTGCGTTTTGAAGCGAATCCTTTTCGAACACACGTCTTAACTGAGTGAACCGATGTTTCTGACTCTCCTGTACAGTTCTCAAGCAATCTGTAAACTGATAAACACCTTCAGCCTTTCAAATATATCATGAATCAAGAGTACAAGGCGATTTCTGATAGTTTGAAGCATAGATTTACCAATAAAAAGCATGAGTACTTACGCACTGTGGATAGAGCCAGTGTACTCCCTTTGTCCGTCAGGGTGAGACTGGACCTTGACGTGGTGTGACGGCT
>QNGE01003445.1:14016-83950 GCA_008508345.1 Paragonimus westermani | reverse complement strand
TTGTTGTTGTTGTTGTTGGAGAAACTGCTGTTCAGTCAATGTCCAGTTCTGAGGAACCCGGTCAATTATAATTCGTTGGGCTCTATCAAGAAAGACGTCAATGTCCCAGTACTCATTCAAGTTGTGGTGATGACGGACAAGGAGGAGTTTCCTAAGGTATGGATGAATAACGTTTATCGTAGACTAGACGACCGCGGTCTTCAGGAGGTGTCTCGCTCTTCACCATCTAATCGTTGGCTGTTAAATCCACACTGCGTTCTCTCCAGGATTTCCATGTGTCATCTGGCTCCGATGCAATCTTCTGTAAAGTAGGGTCCGGAATTTTCAAAGCGGTCGAAATGACCATTCAATCCTCTGTCGCGGCAACTCTGGTCAACCAGAAAGCCTCGCTGATATTCTCCAATCGTGCTGAATCACTTACATTGTGCGTTGTGCTGGAGATAGCCGCATAGCCAAAGACCTGGCGAAGGACCTCTCTAATCCGACCACGTATTCTTCGAAGAGGGACGATTAACAACAGCAAGCTGATTCGTCAAACCCGACATTATCGCGGTTCATGACAGCATTACTTTGGGTAACAGTATAATAATGCCGCCGTTCAACCGACCCTGCACGATATGGACTCCATTTCTCATCCACTTCATGTCTTCAGCAGAAGTGATTTTATCCGTTTTATCAAGTTTCGTTGCTTGCGTCATAATTTCACTCAATTTGACGCGCTTAATCAGTCTTTCAATCGTTTTTGCTGGATCATTCATCCTGCCGCATCACTACGATTTCACGCTTTATGCTGTGACTATTCTACTAACAGACACCGCGGGCGATGGCCTGAAAAAAACAGGAAACTGATATCACATGAACTAAATCCGGGTGAATTTTATTCCATCTTAACGATCGTTTGCATACCAACATGGTCGAGAAAACGAAAATGCAAAGAAATCCCTAATGCCAGTGCTAACAGCAGTTGTCAGTGTTACCTCGGAATGCCAAATTACCAAACTGTCAGTAAGTTTAGAACCTATCCATTCCAAACCAGGTCAGAATATGTTTTTTATCAGATTCTGTAAAAAGTTGACGGTTGTTAGGATTTGCTCATCTAATGATGCAATCTTCAGTGTATTACGAAGTACCATCTCAAGGAAACAACGGAAAATTACAAGGGTCAACAAAGCATGCCTAAGCGAAAACGCTCAGTGACGGTGTGCTTGAAGGGGTTTGAAAAAGTTTGTGCAACGACTACTATCGAGAGGGTGGCCTAAATGAGCAATTACTTCGAGACTTCGTTAGAAAACAGAAAGGATTGACGAACACTTTCCTAAGTCCTCTCTGAACGGGTGGTGATTTGTTGATTGACAGAAGTCCAACTGAAAGTCTTAGTTAGTTCCTTAAAATATTCTAGCTCACTCATAATTGTTGATTCTACGGAGGCCCAGTCTATTTTTGAACAGTTTCGAACGATTGGTCAACCAGCAGTTTGGAAAAGACGGAAAAAAGGGTAAGCTACAAACGGATTGCTCGGTTTGGAACAACAAGTCGGAAATGCTGATTCTCAGGAACCAAAATGTCGGTGCACTTAGACCACTTGGGTCGTGCCACCTTAGAAAAAAGAACAGTTTTGGTAGGTATGCTGCTAGCAATGATAAACTGCAACCTGCCAAAAGTGATTCTTTGAGATGCAGAAAGGAAGATTGACGGGGTAACCGGGTAGGTACTGAACACAATATTATAGGTGACACTCTAGAGTAACCCTGTTAGTGAAACAGTTACCATGTTTCTACTCCGGTTCCACAGTCATTTGAACTTCCGAAATTTCGTAACCCCACTATTCCACTTCACACTCTTTTGTCGGTGTCGAACTTGCTCTGTTAAAAAAGTCTTAAGCGCATGGAAGACTTGATTTCCAAGTTTCATCTTTTAGGCAGTTTCTAACCTATCGAATTTAGTAAGGCAACGAATATTCGGATTAAAATAGTTGTTTCCACTCGAAGTACAATCGCTGTTCACGAATGTATTTTTAGAACAGTATATTGAATTTCTAGCCCCTTGTACGAAAAAGTAGAGTGCATGCCTAAGTGTCTCTAAGTTGGTTGGAACAAATCCTGCACCCACGGTCCAAATACAACTTCGTCGTCCAGCTTCCAGCATAACGACAAATAGACGGGATGATGTTTACCTCATTTCTCGCCGGCATCTGCGTATCATACTTCGGAAACGAGTGTCAGCGCTTCGTTATCAAAGGTATGCAAAAACTGCATTACGGTCGCAGACAACCAACAGAATGCACACAAGATTTACTGGAACCGATAAACTCACTGCATTGAAACACAAGTTTCAATGAGGAAATCGAAAATCAGAACGGGCTGCCGTTTCATTACGTGCGCCAGGACGAAACCAGATACTCTCGTTCAACTTTGTTTATCGTTGTGTTAATCAAACGAAGCATAACTCACGCGATGCTTGATCGGGCCAGATGAAATTGCATTGGAGATAAAGTTCAAGATCAGTGAATTTTGTTAGAGCCCANTGGAGATAAAGTTCAAGATCAGTGAATTTTGTTAGAGCCCACCCTAAAGTTTAGCAGTTGCTTTGATTCTCTTCTACGAAGCTTAAAAAGCATTGTGATTCAGAAGCTCTGTGTCCAAAAGGCCGGTATTTTCTTCTTCACTATATACGTGGCGTCGTATGTTAAATTCTGAATTCGGACTTGTTGCGCGAACGAGAGGATACTTGGACCATTCTACTCCAGCTTTTATGCATGAAGTCACCTTGAGAGACGCACATTCAGGAATTAGACAACTACATCTTTAGCAGGCAGAATGATCAGAAAAATTATTAATCTAATTTTTACGATCACTCCTGGTAACATATCAAAATTAATTAGAAAAGACTGCGGCGAGTAACAGATAGTAAAAACAGCGTGTTTACGGGTAGGCGTGTATGGCGACTTGAAACGAGACCTAGTTTAGGATATGGATATGCATTTGGAAAGTTCGGATTTTGACGGATGATCANGGATATGGATATGCATTTGGAAAGTTCGGATTTTGACGGATGATCACAATGCGTGAATGCGGATGGGGGATATCTTACGTTGTCAGGACTGGGCACCGTCTGGGAACTAAGGTGAAGCGAGTCAATCAACAAGTCATACAATCACATGATCAAGGAGCCTGCGTCGCCCATTGCAAACCACGTTCTAAAGGCGTAACACTAATGTGATTCAGCAACCTTGCTACGCATTCTGTATTCAACGGCATAGAAGCGAAAATCCGAATATGCTGAAGCTGTTGCTATCCGAATGTTGTGAGTTCAGGAACTGCAGTTTGTTTGATGGTTGAAGCGGCTATGAACTCCTACGTTTCGGTCTACCTCGCTGGCAGTCGGTTTCATCCTGTAATCGTTTGTTTACCCAGTCTTGACTACCTACTTCATAACCTTAGCAATCGTCGGAGTTATGGATTGGTCGATAATCGACTCAAACAATGCTAACTGTGAAGATCGCACACAGCTACTTTGACTGCGCCAAACTAGATCACAATTTGATCAAGGGATTCACACATATTTACAATATGCACTTCTTTGGTACTTTATCAAACTTGATCTAAAACGACTTATATACCGTACTATATTCAAACACAGGGATATCTATGGAAAGCACTCAGTTCAAAGTTATTCTCCGAGAAAAATCGTCAAATACCTGAAGATTTCAGAAATTGTTCATTGTCCACAACAGCTGAGACTCCTTCGGCTTCGGAGGACGGGGCAACAAGGGTTTGTTCTGTGAAACACAAGCACAACCGGAATTTTATCCATCTGGTGTGAAACGAAGTTACTCATTTAATACACTATTAAAGTGTAGATCCTGTGACCACTGCCGGCCTCCAACAGACATTCGGTTATACAGTGTTTGCAAATACTACACAAAATCTGCAAGGTCTTTATAATCACAAGTTGTGAGCCATCACAAACTTTGCTACTTACATCACTGATGCTGAACTGTGGCGAGTAAAAATAGCAGGTTTTCAGCTGTAAAACGTCTGGAATGGAACACAGTTCTCGTGGAGACATTAGTAATAGCCTGATCCTACCTTCATGGACCCCGACGACGGAATTGGTTTTCGATTGTGACCTTCTCAATATATGTTCTGACAGCCCAGCCGTCGGTGACAGTTTTACTAAGGCGTCACATAATCTCACATGTTCTAGATAATTTTGGTACGCAATCAACTGACAATCTGATTTTAGTGGTGACAGAGGGAGGGTTTGATGGATATCGGTGTATAAACAAGCATCGGCCGGATGTTTTCGGAACAATTCATTCAGTCCCATGTTTCTATGTGGATTCTTGTAGGTGGTGTTGACTTAAACTCGTGGACACTTATAAACCACGCTTTTCATTCAAAGGCATCAATCGGAAGATTCATGTTAACGCAAAAGTTTGGAACGGATGTAAAATGGAATACATATGTAACAAACCAGATTCACAATAACTTATCAGCACTGGTTTAATTATTATTGGGCAACTTCGGATGACACCGATGATAAGTTGTTTTCACAGCATCCAAGTTAAAGTACAATTCAGCTACATCTGTCTTCATGTAATCCACTGGTGACAGTCAACAACTGCGAATTTCAAACTTGCATAGATTCGCGGCACCAACTCAAAACTAGTTCTCCTCCAAACGTTCCATATGTTTTATTTCATCAACGAAACAATTGAGGGTAGAGAAAAAGTATAACTACCATAAAGCCACTTGGAACGGTCAGTACAGATAGTGAAGCTTTGTTCCTCTTAAAGGTAAGGTAAATTCAACCAGTTCTATGGTGTTTAAAGCAAGATTGATTTGCGGTATAAGTTAGCTGGAGAATTGAACCGTAAGGGGTCGCCAGTGATGTTTTCATCCAGAACAAAGGAGAGCGAGCAAACTGACAACAGATCAGTGCTTTCTTAGAGACGAATGTAGTCATAAGTTATCATAACCTGGAAGTACTGAGTCAACACTATCCTGAATGTATAGAAGGGCCTGCCCGGCAGTTTTCCTTATTTGTGTGCAGTTAACCAGTTTGATACTGCCAGTCCAAATCAATTGATCTGCTCAATATCACTTCCACTTATAGTGCTTGGTAAATCAAGCATGCAACAAGGTTATCTAGACATACTATTCGGCATCTCGGAATAAGAGCACTGTCAGATTCGTTAACACTGAAAGGTGGGGGCATCAGTTAACATGTATTCACAATGTCGATCTCAGCTGAGTGTTCAAAGATACCTTCTGTCAAAGTTCTAGGACGGTACAGTTGTCTACACTTAAAGTGAACAAAGTTGGTTCTTTAAAAAACAAAAATCCGTTAATAAGAAAAGTTATCAAACTTGTACGAAGGCCGTGACCATGGAGGACACAAAAAAGCCAGTTTCCGTATACGTGCGTGAAACAATTATAAGACTGGCTGTTTAACATTATATCGGTCGCATTAAATAAGAGGTATGTGAAACGGAAAACGCAACATTTGCTGACCGGTATTCTTCAAAAAATTAATACTAATTCAGGCCAACGTTCAGTGGGGTTGATTTTTTCTTAGAGTGGTTGATACCTGAGATCGATTTCACTTAGCAGAATACACTGGGAGATTGTCAACAGTAGATCCGCACATGCAGCATCATGATGAAATTTGGCGGCTTTGATCCGCCCAAGTTTGTTGTTTTCCATATTAGTCAAAGCAGTCGATCCAGTAGGCTGGATTATCACCAGAACAACGGAAAAATGTATGGTCCTAAAACGATTGAATTGTCTTCTCAGTCACTCAAAAGTAAACATCCTACAAAGTATAGATAAACCTCACTTAAACACCCACAATTTTCCACTAGGTGGTGAGACTAATAAAATGAAACTTTATTCTTTAGTTTGAAAGGCGGAAAAATTCAAAGTAGATCTTATCAAAAGTCTGTTCAATTTGCTGTGTTAGAATAAAAATGCCACCCGGTACACTGCCGGATATTTGTTGAGATAAGCTAAGCGAGGATGTATAGTTTTTCACATTTTTGCTTACTAACGATGCTTCTCTTTTGTACAACGTTTTTGCATCACCTCTACATGTTCAATTTGATTAAGATAATCTTGCGATATAACACAAAATTTGTGTACGCCGGTCTGCTCTTCTTTCTGTTGGTTAGTCCCTTGACAATACTACACAGATCTCACCCATTTTTTTAGCTCCGTCGTAGTACGAATATCGTCGCAGCTCCGATCGCGCTTTACCAGTCTACGGTAACTCCGTAATAGCCTTGCTTCCCGGAAACTGGTAATTTGAAATATTGTGGTGGTCATCTTGAACATCTTTGAACAACTTCTCTGTAACTTGCTGGGACCCAGTAACTATTCTGTTGCATTCGTTCATTTTGTTGTCATCGATAGCCTGGTGAGGTACGCATACATTTACTTAGGCTATTCAGCAACTTGATCTTGACCACTACAAGGGTCTGACTTTCGATAAGATATAAATATGATTAATTACGCCATTGGTTAGAAACATAGGTTATTCCTATGTTTGGCAAAAACTCGAACGTGGGAATTACTCATCATGAGGAATTGGTGATGCCAGTCGCTCTTCGGTGAGTGGTACACATGCTTTACTCACGTAATCTAGCCCAACTGATGGTTTATTCTGTGGCAAAATGACAGGCCATGATAACCTTCTTCGCTTGTATGGTCAACCGAAGTTTACTCAGAAGCAAACTCAGCAAACAAATTAGCAAGGTATCGGTTGACAAGGCCAGATGAGATACGAAAAAAGACATGGCTGTCGATACACTGCTTCCTCACGTGCGCTAACGTTCGGACGGCGTTAATCACGTGTCCTCCATTCAACTTCCCTTCGGTATGTGCCTAAAGTGTTCAGAACAGCCGGTGACACGGTAGTCAAAAGTGTGGTTTGGTCATTTTGAGAGTATAAACTTGTCTGAAGGCCGCTCCGGTTAAAATTGGAAGCATTATAGAGAACGAAATCAAAAGGAAAGCAAATAAATATTTGGAGCTGTAAGTTCAACCAAGGAATTTTGCTTAGCATTCAGAATAGAAAGCTTGTAAAAACGACCTCGTTATTTTCATGTGAGAATAAAAAACAGCTGAGAAATTTGCTGCTATCAAAAATATACGCTGATTGTTTTGAACGTTTGGAATTTCTGTAAACAGGAGGAGGACTTTAATGATCAAAACCCGTTGTTAACTATTTCCGACCTCTTAAAACATGTTTGGTGAGAAACTGCGTTCCTTTTGCCCTCGTGCCACTGTGCATGCGCTTAAAGATATGCGTATGAAGGCTATTAATAGACTTAGTAGAATTAATGGACTACTATGGTACTAGTAACCAATTGGTAGGGGCGGAAATTCCGTCAAAAATTTTTTAAGTTCTTAGAATTATTGTGCAAATGGTATGTTTTAAACGCTTGCTTTGAATCAACTGGAAATCCGAGATGATATAGGCTGCGAGCCTCATTTTGTTGTATAATACACACAGTGCATCAAATGATAAACAGCAGGTCGCGAAATCGGTCTTTCGTACACATGACAAACAATCAGGTTTTGGCACTTCTATCCACCCCAAAGCCCGTAAGTTTGTTGCTCAGCTAGTAGTTAAACAGGGTAGCTCGTTGTACGAAAGGTCATCTATGAGGCTCATGAATCAGGGAAACGTTATACAAATTTGCTCAAAGCTTACGTACTAACGTGACGCTTCCCCGGTTACAACTGCCGAACAAGGGAGATTCTGCGAGGATGTGAGCATAATTTACAGGATAGTTTGTCTAATGGTGTTTCTAGAAATCAAATCACCGCGATTTCAGATGTAGGATAGCCAGGTTGTTTTGACCTTTCAAATGCACCTAAGTATGTTAAAGTTGAGAATTTCAGTTCAAAAACCATCCCACAGTCGGCTGTAAGCGAATGATGATTGTCATGTTTGGACGTAAAAAAACTTACAAGTTTTTTACAGTGGTGGCTGTTTAATAATTGCACCAGTTTGTTTTTGTTTTTCAAAGATGCTCCTGGTTCATAGCATCCATACTTAATAAAACTACGGATAACACCGTCCGCAGTAGGTTTGAAGAAGGCTCCTTGTCATAAAAAACGTGGATTTTTCCAAGCCAATGAACGGTGACAGCTGAGTTGAGAACGAATCAAGTTTCTCAATGAAAAAATGTTCCTATAAGTAGGTATATGCATATATAAAAATGTAGATTTGTACGTATGTGTACGTATGAATCTTCCATGAATTCTTATCAATAAACTACTTCCAGACGTCGCCAGTACATGATACTTACGAGGTTCACGCTCTCTTTAGCCCAGACCCTACGATAGCACACATTTTCGCAGGAGTTCTGCCATCACCTGCATATGGCGAGCCGACATTCAGTAGTATCCGAGATATATGTGTCAAACTCTCTTTTATTCTGTGTTGACTTATACTACAAACTTTCATATCTTAAGGGAAGGCCTCCAGTAGGATTTGGTCACTCGATCACAAAACAAGTCCAAATGATGTTCAGTTTGTAACAATCACAAATATTTGCTTCAGACATTTTTCCATTACAACGAGATAATCCATCCAAAAGGTTTGTTTTCAACTGTGGTTATTGCTTCTACTTAGATAAAACTGAAGACGGTGCGATGGATTGTCCTATGCCGTACATAATGCTAGAGTCATCCTAAACCAGGTTGCGTTTTCTAACAAGACTTGATCTAACTGTCGTGAGCCTCAAGTGACCTCGAGTCAGATCCTTGAATGAACCAAACTCTTGAGTTGAGCCGAATTCCGTTCGCGGTTGCGAATTATTTTGGTAACGATAGCGGCAATGCTGGTTCCCTGTGATATTCCGATGTGCCTGTTGTTTTTTCACTATTGGCCCTAAATGTTTCAGGTGTGTTGTGGTTTACCATCCATACGTCAGCTTGTGTTATTCAGAAAATAAATCAAATTAATGGTTGTTATTGCATCCAGCTCGAAAAAGAGCTGGATCATTGAGTACCGATTTGCGCAGTGCGTTTTGTGAGCGATGCATGGCAACATTACCGCAGTCGTAACTATTGATCATGAAACATTTAATTCAGATTTGACACGGTTTAAAGTCTTGTCTGTGAGGGATATGTTTGATTTTATTATTACTCCTAATGAACTCGCGAACCATGGCTGACGATCAGCATTTAACTCCTGCAACCACTCAGACAAAATGGTTTGTCCTAACACTGTAGGTCTGAGCAGGCGTGCTACTCGGTTTGGGGAACTGTGTGATGAAGCAGTACGCGTTGCAGTTCCAGCAGGATGTAGTTCTTAGTCATTACACAAAGGCAGTCCAAGAGTGTCGTCATAAGCTGGCTCCAGGATTTCGGGTGCGAAGAGATGGGTTGTCGGAGCCACTGTTGTAATTAGAAGATCTGGGTTCAGTTTACCTCCTCCCGCACAATCTTGCATAATGTCAGTATATCGGAGTTATCCCGAAAGTTTCAGAGTTGCAGTGGGGAGAACAAAGGTAACCTATGCTGATTCGGCAACAAAAGTTTCCTTTGTATTAAAGACGCGTGATACTGTGTAAGTAGAAAGAGGAAGATCCACACTGATCATCAGTTGTGAAGTTGATTCACCATTTGCCTATGTAGATATTTCTTCCGTCAAAAGCGACCACCCAAATTTCGGCAATAGATGTTGTCAGCGTAATGTAGCGGTTGTATTCTGAGGTCGCTTCCGTTCGCCCGATGATTGCGGTCTTTAAAATATCATACGGTCTAACGGTGGGCCGACTGTAGGTAAGATCGGTGACTTTGGTGGCAACCTGATCCGGAAGGTTGGCAACTATAAAATTATACATGGACTTTTGCGAGCGTATTCGTCTAGAGTCGAAGATGATCTTAACTTGAGCAAACTAAAACTTAGGATAACGATTACTGACCTCTGGGAGTTTAACATAAACTGCATTTTCCAAGGTGGCAGGATCTGGTTCAGAACCCACGTTAAAGGAAAAATCACTCATAAAAAGAACCGATCAAGTGAAGAGACAAAAAGAGATTTCTTGGGAGTTACGTAGAAGAAAAATGAACACAGGATCACCAATTATGTAGTGGAACGAAGAGCTGAAGCAACAATGCTACAAGGCAAATACAATGACACAGTAGCTGCCCACGAAATGTTGCACCATATTAAATCTGCTGTGTGTTGTGAGAAGGGTCCCCCTTTAATCACGGAGAAATTCTAACGAATTTGGTTCCTTTAGGTGCGCTAAAAGAATGTTACCACGTTTAACCTGCGATAACTATGACCGCCTGTAAGTAGAAGGCGAAACGCGCTAGGACGAAGTGTGTATTGATTCACACAAGAGACAAGTAGTTTATATGTACAATGAACATAGCAGTTATGAAGAATAGTGCGTAACAAAAGAGCAAAAAGTTAACAGGTCCTGCATAGTTCCCATCTAGCGCGTTAGAGGGACAGAAAACGCTCGGTAATCAGGAAAACGGACAGCGAGTCAACAATGGTAATCCCTATAGATTGTCGGCCATCTAACGGTTCGGCCAGAACGGGTGTGTGATATGCATGGCTTGGGTTTGGAGGAAGGAACAAGGGTATGGTCACTGCTGCCAAACATGGGTTGAGGAGACTGAGAAAGGTTTTGTGAGTTGGTAGGCGGACATAGAGTATGCTGGCTGAAATCATCGGCATGTTTAATGTCTGACGGACGAGAGGAGGACGTTGAATCGCAATCAAAGTGAGGAACCTTTAAGCTGTCAATGCCCACTGAGTGACGTATTCCGTTTTCGTCATTGACAAAAATATTTATCCTTGTAATTAAGCACTCTGGAAAGACCATAGTGCGGCGGCTGCAGAGGTGTCTTAGGCGAGCAAACGCGAATGAAAGCAAAAGGGCAAGTGTGCAGATCGCGGTGAGTTTTTTCATGGGGCAACACTTATTGTAGAGGAGAAGGCCGAATATGCCGCATGTGATTCTTTAGACGCATGACGTAAGTCGCGTCAGGACTCAGAGGTACCAAGAAATTAGTGAGAAATTCTCCAGGAATACGTAATGTACAGCCATAAACGAATGCTGCCGAGGTATATCCTGCATCTTTCTTAACAGTGGTTCGCAAGCCAAGGAAAATAAGAGGTAAGCGGCCAGACCATCTGTCACCCTCCGACGTTGGCATTAAAGATGATTTCAGCTGGGAGTGGAAACTTACGACCATGCCGTTCGCTCAGGGAAGGCACGTAGTGGTCGTTACATGTCCACATCCAAGCGATTCAAACTCCGGAAAAGGGCTGAAGTAAATTAAGATCCACGGTCAGTAGTGATGGTGGCCAGAACGCCAAAATTGGAAATCCACGAGTCGACAAAACTGTGTGTACTGGTTTCCGTTGACGTGTTGTTCGAAGGAACAGCAATGAGTCATCTCGTGAATCGGTCTACACAGGTTAAAAGATGTGTGTAACCGTTGGAAGGAGGGAGGGGACCAATGATAACAAGATGGACATGTTCGAAGCGTCCGTCGGGTAAGGTAAAAGTTCCGGGGTAGTGAAGGTGTGACGGTGAACTTTGCTGCGTTGGCATTACAAACACTGTTTGGCTCAGTTACGAAAATCCTTGCGCTCGGTGACTAGTCTCGTTGAGGCACGTATGTCTGGAAGTGATCGGGAATAGAAGCGGCTAAATACATTAAACCGGTGTGCGAAAGAAACGAACGGTCGGAATATACCGATAGACATGGCTAGGGGAATATCACGTAGTTTTAGAGAAGGGTTGGCATGAATTTGGCGAAGTTCTGGGTTATTACCCTGGTACTTTGCGTCGATGACACTTGTGGATATTTGGCTGATGTACGGGTGAGACAAGGTGTTGGCGACGAAACTGCGGGAACCGCCTATGAAACGAATGTCGGTGGTGAATTGGAAGGTAAAATTCACGTGTCTTGTTTCTCTGGGGAAGTGCCGATCTAGAGGGGGACGGAAGGCGAACACAAGTGGTTTGTGATCAGTGAAAACTATGAACATGTGACCCTTCAGAAGACGTTGAAAGTGTTTCATGGCGAGGTAATTGGTCAGTAACTCACGACCGAAGGTACTGTAACGCGTGTGCGCTGGTTGGAGTTTTTGGGAGAAGGAAAAAGGCCGGCCTTCACCATTTACGTTTGGTTGTAAAACAAAACTAACAGCAGACTGAGATGCGCCAGCGAGCAGCGAGCGTTCATCTGCTCTTAAACGTGCTAATGTGGCTGCTTGGTGCAAGGCTTCTTTGGGTGCAAGAAACGCAAAGTTAGCTTCAGGAGGTAAAAAGATGTGCTTGGGATTGACTTCCAAAATGTCTGTGAGGGATTTTGACAGCTCTGAATACCGTGGAATAAAGTGACAACAATAAGTGACAATGCCTAGGAGGCGTCGGAAACTTTTTAGGGACTGTAACTATGGATAGCCCTTAGGGGCATTAATTTTCTCTGACAAAGGTTGTGTACCGGTAATATCGATCGAGCAAATCTATGGGAGTCACTTTGAAGATGTAGTTCGTGGGATTCAGCGTTACACAGTATTGGGTAAAAAGTTCGAACGACTCTTAAAGGTGTGACTCCTGCTGTCGAGTGTCTTTACTCACGACTAAGACGTTTTCAACATAAACGTATTCAGAGTGCGTATTGATCCAAACAACAGACAAGTAGTTTATATGTACAATGAATATAACAGTTATGAAAAATAGTACGTAACAATGGAATTAAAAAACAACAGACTCTACAGTTCACCGTGAATCGTGCTGTCCGTGTTTACCGACTGGTTACCCAAAGGACCATACAGTACACTAGAAGCGCAAATGTTCTGACTAACCGTCAGTGTATATTGTTCTAACTTTTATTATTATCACTATTATTTATCCTTTTTTAAACGCTTAATTACGTGGTTATTACTAACTCTCGTCGGTTCTACGAGATGCTTATCGAGTAATTGGTAAACCACACAAATGATGTCGATGTGATACAATCAGTCGTTAGGCAAGTATCCAGTCCTGAAGCTTATGATTCATTTTCTAAATGTTGTTGATGACTTTCATTTGGAAAAGATTGCTCCTATTTGTTGTTGACTGATTATCTATCAGACATCATGAAAAACAATCCTCCGATTCATCTGTGGTAATGACTCAGTTGACGAGGGAAGGCGGAATGACGGTAAAGACCACCAAATGCTCACCTTCGACGAAACAACCCGGGCGATAGGTTAGGCGTGCTAAATCGATTTCTGTCTATTAGAGGAACCCACTTTTCCTGTCCAAAAACGCCTCCTGTCTCTATAAAATGATCTTATACAATTACGATGAACGGAAATGTCGTGAAAATTCGAGAGGTGACCACTATTTTTACCTGTTTGACCTCTATTCCGTTATGCTCATTGGTGACTTAGTAACTTTAACTACTTTTTGATGTCTGTCCTTCGGTTATTTGGTTGGAGAATGTTGGTGAGTCTCTATGCACCCTATAAATACCATGCGATTTTCTTTTTGTGGCACACGTTGTCGGAGCAGAATAAAGTTTCTTCTTGCATCCGTCTTTTGGTTTGTCTTGGGCACAATTAACGGGGACCGCCGCGGTATTTTCGGAAGTGAGATTTGCGGTGTTAATTATATCAAGGAGGAGAACCCGATTTTCTATCAATCGCCTCATTATACCATGGACGAACCACCGTATTCTTTCGAGGGTTTACAACATTGTCATAGCATGACAAGATAAACGGTTGCGTGCAACAACCTCAGTTCGACGACCATGTTCCCCTTTTTGTCTGTTGAACGCAGACCGCGGGTCCCAACTGGAGTGGCTCTTTAAACAATTCACCCTTTGACCACCAGCGGCCAGCTGTCGTGAAATGCAGCATTGTGTCACACGATAGGAGTAAACCAAAAGTTCAATGCTGAAAAGAAATCTCTTTGCTACGCGTATCTTATCAGACGGCCTACAGAGGTTGTTTTACGATACTTACCTCAAATTCTCGGAAGAAAAATTTGTTTTGTAGAAGACGGCTTCGGTCAACTTGACCCGAACAGCCAAGGAAGTGTCAAGCACACGGATGGCTCAATAACTGTTTATTTGGAAACCCGACTCATGTGGTATAAGCTTCAACACCACAACAATCACACACTTAATTGCATAGAATATTGATCCAAGAACGTCACGGCTGTTGCCAACGCCCAGTTTAAGTGTGGAAAAGAAAACATTTCCTCCTGAACTGTACTCCAGTGCTTCTTCCCGTTACTTCGCTATCACAAAACATGCCCACATCTTAATACTGAGTGGTAATTTGAGCACTATAATGTGATCGATCGGCCTCACTACACTAAGAATGTAGTAGCGTAAATGGGTGTAACAGGGCTGAATGGATGGGGCCCACAGATGACAATCACATTGAGTCAGATCCAAAAACCTTAGCGACAACCTTCTAATACAAGCCTGTTTCCAACTCCACGTTAAACCTGACGAGTAAGTTAGCTTAATTACGTAATTCAGTTGCACACCGAAACCAAAAGAGGGAACAAAACGAGTCAAAGTAAATGTAAGATTTATTTGGTCTATCTCGTAAACACCACTTTGATTTACAAAACGTGATTGGGACTTCAATCGCAAAGGAACCTACCGGGATAGGTTTCGTTCCTCCTTTGGCAAAACTGATCACTTCATTCTCGCTCACACGGACGTTCGAACAGCCCTTTACGGAAAGAAGTGCTAGAATCGATTTTTCCACTGAAAATGGTTCTCAGTACAGTGTATCCTTGTCCCGACACAGTAACCGACCAATCTCAAAACCATCGGACAATCCGAACTTCACTCATAAACTAACGTGACTGAACTCAAATAAGATGATTCGATTTTACATTAGGTAAAGTCACTGATGTGATAGCCAACGGGCCTGACTCATGATAACGCATACCCGAATTCACATCCCAGTTGTGGCACTATGATTGGATCTAACAACAACAAAACTGGAGTTTTATGTTTCTTTTCGAAAAGGGGCAGGCTAAAAAGTAAATGCAAAGGCTGTAATTAAGTCATTTTCGTCTATCATAAATGCTCTGGCCCTAGTCAAGTCAAAAAGTGGCCTCCTCAGCAGTGTCAGAACGAATCGGGATTTTCGCTATAAAACAAGACGGTAAAATAGAAAGAATGGTTAAGTAGTGTGTTTCAGTGTGTGGTAAAGTCTCCCTTTGTAGCACAGATTCAAACTGCCTTAAACCATCTTGAGAAAGTTCAAGTCATGCGTCACTGATAGCGGGGGAGGAAATTCCAGTAATCCGCGTGCGCAAGGTAAGCGTTCAGTCATTTTACCGGCACCCAACGGTGCTTAAGTTGTTTCAGAAACTGAATGGACGATTAAGTCACACGTCTTGATGAGGTCATTTGGGCGAGCATTGCGGAAAACATTTCCTTCAGAGACGATATTCTTTTGCTCGGCACTAAATTCAGGGGATTTCAGAGTGGGTCTGTATGTATACTTCATGGACTAACCAGTGAGATGCTCCGATGTTTGAAGGTTAGAAAAGTCGATCGACATGGATCGATTGCGCAGGCACTTTTGGCTATCTTTCGAAATGACTAAGCCAAACGAGAATCAAGCGGCTGAGTTTCCTTGATCTTTAAGTCGCACAGTGGTCCACATAAAGTCCGGGTCTCAGTAGCAGCTGGGAAATACTAGAAAAAACGAGTCCTGTGGGTGACCGGTTACATTTCAACCACTGAATTGAAGGAAACTCCCGAATAAGAACAGTACGTCCTTTCATATAAAAACCTCTTCTCAGAAACGTGGTTTGACGATATACTAAACAGACGAAATGGAGGAAATGCATCTTGCCGCCTCCTACTAGAGAAGGAACCATCATAAATGTCTCTATAGTCATGTCAATATCAAGCCATCAACAAAATATGCATACTACATTTGTAACTGGAAGATATTTGATATTAGTGTAAAAATAAGTATCAGAACGGTTTGCACACCACGAAAACTGAATGATGAAATAGAGTGTTCCCACAGTTCTGCTGTAGAGAGAGGCGGAATTAGGAACTTGTCTACTACAAGGCGAAACAGTGTTTGTGAGGCTTTTCCCAATGTCAATACAGTGGCGTGACAGTATCTCATGGATGAGGAAGAGCACTATCTGTTCCACAGTAAACGAAGTCAATTGTTTTGTGGTCGTTTGATTACGCTGGGCAACTCACTTCAGTCACGTTTCTACGATGACTAAGCCGTGTCAAAGCATCAGACGCTACACGATTTTCTTTAGTGTGTAAACTTCTGTTTGGCAACGTGTATCTCAGATTGTCAGGATTACTTTACAAGCAACTACAAACATGGTCACTGTCAGCACTAAAGACGAATGATCCACTCCAATGAAGAGCGTAAAATAAGTTAGTGCTAAGTGTTACCCAAATAAAAAGTCCTATAAGCGGACTTTAAAAATAACATTTGTGTTAATAAGAGTAGAACGATTATATGCGCAAAAAACGTGAAATTGATCGAAACAGATTCGACCAACTGTCGGAACATACCAGTTGAGGAGCTCGAGTGCGATTCGTTTTTCATAGCCACCGGTTTGGTTGGAGACGCAATGATAACAGACGGGCTATCTTGAAGAGTATTAAGGAAACCATATTTAAGCACGTGATAATAAACGGCTTCAAGAGACGAAAGAAGTTAAGCATAATTTCGTCTTAATTCCTACAAACTAGGGTTCGAGAGCAAGCGGTAAGCGCCCTACGATCTAAGCTACGAGTTCACGCTGGGAGCTCAGGAGTTTGAACTCAGCTGGCTAATCTACGGTGTCCCGTAGAATTACAAATTAATGTCTCACACTACTCACAAGTAGCACAACTTCAATGGTCAACCGTGGTTTCGGTGGGTTCCGGTGTGAACTGCTTGAGAAATCCCACCTGGGTAGACACTAAGACAGGTCATTTGGTGGATTTCATATGAAAAAGTGGAGTGGGCGGGTAACTAAGACCAAATGTGAAATTTTCAGGCCTGCCGCACTTGGACATGCCATTTCTGCCGCTGGAAGATTATAGTTTGTGTAACGAATGAGCAGTTGCGGCTCTTGATAAATTGATTTGCAAACTGCCCATAGCTGACCAGAGACTCCAAGTCCCGTTGGACAAAAAGCTGGTTCGGTTCGAAGAGGCGACACGAGATTCGACTGCTCTGTTTGTTATTGTTCACCATCTATGCTAATTTATGTTACTGCCAGGATTTCACGTCCGACTCATATTTCCATTGGGAAACCATGTGGATCACTGTGCCGCTGACTTTACTTTCAGCGCGAATAGTATAACAAAAATAGAATCCCAGTTATCCTAATGGGTTGAATACCTTCACAATTTTGGCATTAACTAAAGTTCGGCAAAATAATCACCACTGACCTTGTGATGTTCTTTGTAGACCGCTTATCTTGGAATCAGTCAGTAATTGTCCTTGCGATTTCGTTTTCTCCTTATCGCAAACTGTCTGAGTGGGTAGTGCGTGTACCGAAAGCCGTATGTGCCCGTGTCTCAAAATTTAGCCTCAAAAACACGTTCGAGACGATCGGCATTCTAGATAGTGCTAATGTAAAAACAGAAGTTATGTACTCTTCTGTCTAAGTTCGCTGTACACACGTGTGCCACTATAGGAGATCGCGTCATCTGACATTGCAGTAGCTCATAATGCGATGCTCCTTGTCACACTTACTATTCTTAAACCCTGGAGATTATTGAGCACTGAAAATAAATTAAATATTCAAATTCTGTCCTCAAAACAAAAAATATAAACAGCTGGGAGGGGTCACTGTGGGTAGTCCTCTGTAGTCTGCTCTGGCGGGATTACTCAATTCTGCCTTTGAAATCCATCTTGCAAATGTATCTCAGGATATTCCATCCAAGTGACGATAAAAGAGTGACATGGTATTATTCGCACAAGATAGAAGAGCAACAGAAAATCTATTGGATTTCCCCAACTCATCACACTTAAACCTATCGCCGTCATCCGAGTCTGAAAAATATACACTGGGCATTCTGAATATCAATATTAAGCTACCGGCAGATGGTACTGTGCTCTGTACACCGCACACCCATCTGGGGCGGAAAATAGCTAGACTTGATCCGACACAAACGCTGTTGGATCCAACGTTTATTTCATGGAAAGAGAACTGTATGAATACTAAATACACGTGACTTGGAAGTGAAATTTGTTCTTAATGTCAATGGTCACCACTGGTTGCCTACTGGAGAGTACTGACAGTAAAACAAGAGTTGTGAGCCCACAATCGACATTCTCCTCAAAAAAGATTATGTACAAGTAACTGTCAACTAAGGAGGAAAATGTTACTTTTAGCGCAACGCTTGATACAGATCATCCAATGGACGTAAAGCGCAGTCACACTGCGCTTATTCAGTCCCTCCAAATCACTAACACTCCTTCAGATTGAAACGCAGATACAAGAACCATCTACCTCACGTCGTTTTTACCAGTTCATCTGTGGCTGCATTGACGTTTATGCTGGCACACCTGAGTGACCCGAGTGACAAGACGAAGAAAGATGTTCTCAAATAAACTGATAATCTAACGCTTGGCATGTCTCAGTGCGCCTCCGCCAGATAAAACGAGCCGCCTCCTTCAGTTTCCGAATCCTTGCTGTGATCACTCCAACAGACGCTTTCCTTGTGTTCACGCGGCATTACGAGTTGGTCATCCTTGAGCCTTTCGAGGCACTGGTGGACACGCGCTAAAACTGGTCCTCTGTACGTAAACGGCATTTACCTTGAAACATCGTCAGCCTCGGTTCTGATCAGTGACACACCAGTGTATACATGTATTTCATTTATGAGCCTGGGCTGTTTAACTAGTTTTTTGCTTCACCGCTGTTAAGGGTAAAAGATGACCATGGCAAACGAAGTGATAGTATCATCTTACAAAGCGGATCTTCTGAGGTCGTTATTCGAATTCGGACAGCATCGTCTCACTTCTGAACGAAAGCACGTTCCTCTTATCAACAGATGAAACACTCAACAACCAAAGACAGGTGAGATCATCGCACGTTCTCTGACACTACGTTTATGTTGTGATACTTCCATCGTGATGTTCAGTTCGGTTATGCAGAAATGACTTGCGTTAGTTATTCAGTCGTCACAGGTAAATAGTTGTTCATTAACTAACCAAGTTCCGCTCTAGCTAGCCAACCATGCCGATCAGGGTAAACTTGCTGTCATTCCATCACAATTAACTAGATATCAGTTAGAGGTTGCCACTCCTTAACCAGATTAATCAAAATATCGTTGACACTGCGTCAGGCAAGTATAATGCTAGAGATGCTCGTGCGGATGCCTATACCGCATGTGCACATCCCTGGGCATGACTTTTGGATGTGCTACCGGCAGTTGTTATCACGACTTCAATTGGCTAAAAGGTGACTGGATCGGAAGGTCTTCCTGTCCTCTTGTCGAACACAGCTACCCGCTACTGTTACTACCGCTGCCCATCAAGTGACCAGAGAAGCAGGTCAGCTAGGAGTTCATGAGATGACACCTGGTAGAAGAGCTATTTTGTAACTGTCCTCGGGCTATTAGGACTGTATAATATACACATGAATTATACATGATTATAAAGACAATGCAAATAAGTAACTAAAAGTCTCTGACATGCTGTGAGTCACAATCTACTGAACGAGGGTATGTGGTGATGAATCTATGAGCGTCACACTAAATTGCCGCTAGACACTCGCTCGTCAGTGTCCAGCGCTTCATGCTTGCCACGGCGTCACCTCGCAGTGAGGTCCAACAGAGCAAGATGGACTCTGCCTGTACGAACTGCTTCAGCACAAGCAGACTTAAGATGTCGAACCTGACGGTAGTGATCTTTGTCACGGACACCAGGTGCACTCTGACAGCTCTGAGGTTGCTGTGTGCATCCATCAGAAATGGAAGCAGCAAGTCTATTCGGTGATTCGCAAGAGCCTGCTGAGCAATGCGTTTTTGCGGAAAATCATAACTTCGCCTGGAGGGAAGACCCGACAAAATTTCAACGTGAACTGACTGAGATATCCTATTCCGATATTCAGTCTCCTGGATCATTTGGCGGACATCATGTAACACAGTAGAGTGGGTTGACAAGTGGGTCCAACTGCAAAATTTTGGGTTTCCGGCGTGGTTTCGTGGCTCAAGTGATAGAGCACCTGCAGTGTCCGGGCACGGTGCCTGAATTCAGCCGAAGTCCGACCATTCTGCAGTCTGATCTCTTTGAAATTACCAACGCTGCAGCAATAGTTATCAACAAACATTACGTGCCACGTTAACGCACTGTTCCAAGTCTGGTTACCGAGACGTTCCTTTTGATGTAGCATCCTCGCTGGTTTCGATCACTCCAGCACGTGGTGGCCGAAATGGGCTTAGTTTACCTGTTTTGTGCTCATGGCTGAACGGATTGACGCTTTTGGCCATTAGGATAACCCCAGCAGAATTTTTGTTCTCATCCAGCCGTTTAACAGTGGATTCTGCTGAGCATATCTCCTTCCTTGTACGGAGTTCATTTGTCTTCGCACACCACTAGTCTGTCGTAACCAGCCTGTCTAACATAGTAATGTCCATGCAGTTGATTCTCAGCCTACTGGTTAAACTCAGTTTCATTTGGTAACTCACTTCTAGCCTGTCGTGTAAACCTCTAGATAGGTGATCGGCTCACCTGGCCTAAAGAAGCTTTCTTTTCAGACCTGAAAGATTATGGATAAACACAGTTGTCTATTGCTTCCACTTATTCTAAAAAATCTTGAATACTTTTGTTCCCACAGATGAAACGTTTCATAATGTTAAATCAGTAAAAGGTTGGCTCTTGATTTTCTCTTTCCTATAATCTGAACTAAACTCCTACACCAAAAAAGAGGCCGGATAACTAAGGATTATTAACAATTACCAAGAGATTTCCCGCGTGGCTCTTCTTCAGGCTGCGTTTCGGCTTCTTCGGTGTCCATGATTTGACCGACGAGTGATTGTTCTGTGAAACACAAGTTGAGATTGAAAATACATATTGGTATCGGCGTCGTATTACTATAGTCGTATTTTGTTGGCAGTCTATTCAAGTGTCACCTAATTTTAAGCACAAATACTTGATGAGGTGGAAATCAACAGTCGGAGGCAGTAGCGACCCTTGCAATCACATATCAGAGGTAAGCATTGTGCATTTCGGATCATCATCCGAAATCCCGCCAACACTGAGCACGAACAGGACACAAAATATTCAGTTGGCCCAACACATGTCGAATCAATCAGACGGGCAGAAAAGCTCAGCACCGTTTGAAAGATGAGGTAATCCAAAATGTGACTGAAAAATTCGATTTAATTGGAATAGCTGACTCTGTCCTCCCAGTTATAAGGTTATAAAATCAATCAAGCTGACCTAGGTTGGCGACTGCATGGAGCGACCGCTTCAACAAATCAAAGAAACTGGATGGAGAATGTGAGTAGCTTCTCTCCCGATACATGTAAATCAACCTTTTGATAAATCCAACTTATTAAATGGACAAACATTTCTTCTGGTTTCCCTTACATATCGTTAATATACCACTACCAATAACTAGAGTGTGGTATTGGTCTTGACATCACACATTTGACTCATCAAATTTGTAATTCGATTGTTACTAACCCCATGTCTGCCTGAATACTCCCAAGTTAGCAACTGCCCCCACCAATCTCAAAAGGTCTCTGAATCAGGTGCGACGTGTTGTCCATACAAATAATTGCCAGCTGCTTATGAATTCGCTCAGAGATCGGAAAACCTGGTTTTTACGAACTCGTTACCAGTTTCCAAAACCGGTAACAGAGTATCACACATCCGTGGGAACCAATGGTGTTGAGGAAATTTGTTGGCTTTAGCGCCGTGAATTCTGTTTGCTCAGTAGTTGATCTGCGCCGTAAAAAATGCATGGAATGCCACATCCCTTGTTTACTGTCCTCAAGATTCGGATGGCATGGAAATGTTGGTTTCGAGACCTCGATGATGAGTCAAGTAATGGCATCAGGGACGTAATTTTGGCCGTGTGCTTGATGGCTTTTAATAACACTACAAACGACTGTCGGCGCAGCGATCATCACGAGAGGCACACCGGCCAAGCACTAAGGTAAGGGGAAGAAAGGTGTTCCTTTTCAGGACAATTTAAATTTCGGTCCGGTCATGAACACGGTTCAAGATACTGTGTATGCAATCTCTTCTGTTGTAATCTACTCAATAAACTGTAGACGATGGACATCTTTATTAGTCGGTGGTCACCGTCGATTAGCTCATTTGGATCATTTTCATGTACTGTTGGCTACTTGATAACTTCATCGAGCAAACCAGCCAAAATTTACACTGGAAGGACGTTGGTGCATCCATTTGTCGGTATATGCGTTAGCATCACCTCCGGCTAAACAGACTTTCTAACCCAGTTCAAGGATGACAACAAGTTGAGTGTTCAGGGTAAATGGTCGATTGTCTGCTCTGGTCAAATCCGCAACGCTAAAATAGTGTTTCAGACAACAACTGAGTGAACGTCAAAGCAGCCCACATCACTGTGTTACATATATCAGAATGGAAGCGAAACAAACGATTAGCGTATCCCTACGTAATTGCCAACAGTCAGAAGAGCGAATATCATGGGCTACTAATCGTTGACAATAGACGAAGAAACTGGTTTCACGCTAAAAAGCTACCACAGAAACTGTATTACGAAAGCAGAATGGTGATCAAACAGGACGGAAGGGACGTGCAGTATAGTGGAAAATTGATAAATCCAATAATCGTTAGCATGATCTGATGAATCGGCATCGAGATGCAAACACACACTTAAAGACGCAAACAATGAACAACAAGAGTCATTTACCCTTATAGTCCTCAATGGTTGACTGACAAAAAATTCTCCCGTGTAATATCTGAGTCTGACTGCGTATACAGTAAACCATTTTTTACTCACAACAGGTAGCATTTCTATTATTTTCTTCTCCCTGTGGCCAACTTAGTTTCAATGATACAACACAACTTGGGTAATGTGATGGTTCACGGTTCACATGTAGGTTACAGTTAAATGTCTGCCTTTGGATAAAATCACAGATGTGAGACAATCAAGGAACTTCAATATTTTTTCGTGTAGATCTTCCAGTTATCAAGTGGGTGATAAGGTACAAGATGGGAAACTGCTAGTCACTGATTTGGCTTTGTGGTCTACCTGAACGAGCGTGTGCAGTGCTTAGAGTTGTAAAACATTTTACTTCCAAGGTGGTCTCAACCAAACTAACAAATATTTCAATTTATATTTCCACACAAAAGTGACTACTTTCGTGCCTCAGTGAGGTTAAATTACCTGTTATCAGAGGAAAGTGTGTACGAGACACCGAATGTGGGCTTCCATTGCTGGAAGCGGGTGACTGTAGTCCTCCAGTAAACTTTAACTCATCCGCAATGTCAATTTTGACCTCAAGCAAAGCGGGTGACTTCCTCTTGGTTGACGATCGAGAAGGACCCGATCTGAGCGATTTCTGAAGGCCCCCCTCCAATCTGCCAAAGTCTTTTGTTGCAGCGCCTTTCAGTTTTCTTTGTTGCTTTGTACCTGCTTTCTGCTTCACTTGTCTCAGTGGGGGCAGCACAGTGCGGCTTGTGGTAGTTTGTATTTCCCCTTGAACATCCATGTGCTTTCCTAGGATGTGTACTTGATTTTCTGCTATCGCAATGGTTCTCGAGTACATCATTTTTCTACAGTAAATTTAAACGGATAAACCGAGTTTCAGCCATAAAAAAGGTGAGCACGCATAAACACAACGGCACATTGAAAAACAACCAGAATCTAATTGGCCATGTTAGCAGAGGGTGAAAAACCAAACGAAGTTTGGTTGAAAAGAACATCCATGTTAGCGCACATATAGGCAACGTTTAAAATCACTACTCAGTGAATTTTGGGAATCATCGGAGGAATACTACTGAAATTCAAATCACGAAAGCCTGGTAGCCTATGACAGAATGCAAACAGCTATGCAAACGAATGACACCAACGTGGTGGCGCTACTCCTTTGTATCCTGTATTTTGTCCCTGTCTTTTGGCTAACTACTTACATACAATAATTCGGCAGCGCTTAAGGTGAGGTCAGTGGAGTATTGGTCAACAGAACTGTCTCATTAAAGCAGGATCAGAGTTAAAATCTCGGCATGACATTGATATGACAGTGACACGCATGTGTGACGAGCTCTCATTCAAACGAAACTCCGGTTTAATGCTTTTATTCGAAGAGGCTGGCCGGAAGCTGTATAGGAACGCGGAATTTGCAAAACACTTGAGTGAACTTTGAATAATATCAAACAAACTTATTAGAATTACCAGTTGCTAGTGGCAGTCACTTCATTGCTTCTTGAATGACCAGTTTGATGCTGCTTTCCACGTCCCTGAATAGGCGAAATCGGTCGGTTAATTTTGATATACGTTCAAGTAAGTTGTTTTATTCATCACTTCTTACGAACAAACTTGACGCAGTGCCTGAGCGCCATTTCGTATGTCTGACTCTGGTCGACTTCAGGTCTGCTCGCAATAGCTTGCCTATGAAATTTGCGTTGTTCGTTATCTGACGAACAAACTGTCCAGGTCCAGTTTGATTATATCTTCTTGGCTAGGCGTCTTTTTCAAACAGAACAACCCTGTGGCTGAATTTAGAAAGTCATAAAAAGTGGCTTTCAGACCCAACCTAATGTCCGTCGGACACTGAGGCCGGGTAGGCAAGATTTATCTATCATCATGTGACCAAGTTCTGCGACAGCTTACAACCCTGCAAACTCGAACGTGCTTACCGATTTCGAAAGCATGGATGACACCACAATTCGGACATCCAAGGAAAGTTGAGGGATTCCGCTGACTACCTTATCCGTTCCAAATTGATTGCAATGGAAGTTTTGTCACCTAGCAAAACAATAATTTATGTGGTATCAAGGGAACATTGCTCATTTTCGTGGTCTAGTGTATTTCTGTGATGACTGTTTAAAGATTGACGCAGTCACCTAAAGAAATGTTTCAAAATGTTAAAGGTTAGTGTGTGTGAAATCTGAACTTTAGACTACTAGAATTCAGTCTACCCGCTAACAAAAGATGCCAGGAGTCGGCATATATAAACATCACAACAAAGTTGCTGTTTCAAGCAGGTATTGTATAATCGCTCCCATTGCTTTTAATGCAAACAACGAAAGCCATAAAAACGAGACCATGCTGTATCCATCTGCTTCCCTTCACTGTCCGCAGGACTTAGCGGAAGTTTACGGATTAGAGGAAGGAAGTGCTTACGTACTTTTGAACTGATGTAAAACAATTTAAATCGGTAAGTATTTTCAGTATCAGAGTTTCACCAATACTACAGCTATGAATGATTAACGATAGGAAAAAAATTGTGCCGAGAAGAAACCCGACCACATTCTGTCAGGCATACAGCAGGCAAGCGGTAACACACAACACAACAACTGAAAAAAAAATCGGGAGATCGAGCATACCCTTGTCATAACGCTCCAAGCTGTTTTACCAAATTGTCCGGAAGTGGTGTCATCTTAATTGTGTGTATTACATCCGTGTCCGAAGTCCGAAACCGTTACAACAGACTTTAAGTGGTTGTTCCAAACTGCATAAACTCGAAAACTGAATGCGAGCATTCTGCATGTCAACCGACCCATTTTATGCTATACCTATGACGATTTACTTCTGAGCTAGCTGTTTCGGCCATACAAAACACATTTCCTAAAGGACGAAGAGGTTTTTGGAGGAGTCTAAATGTTAACAGTAGGGCTTCTATAACGTTTTTCATTTATTGAGAACGGTTCCAGTTTAGACAGCCTGCCTAGATCAGACTGTGATCGAAGCACCGTAGACAGTTTTATGGCTCTTTTCTACACCCGGTTAACAGGACCACTTTCCTTATCAATACACGGGCAACACAGACATTTAACTCAAGATGTTTAGACCTTAGAGATACAGAAATGGTCAAGCTCGGGAGGGTTGCAGAATAAAGGCAGGTTTAATTTCGATATGTTGAGGGTCGTTTAGTATATATAAACTAAGTAATTCATACTCGATTGGTAAGGTAGATCCAAAAATCAAAACTAATTATCGTTACTTTCCGCTAAACTGAGTAAAGTAACGATAGCCTCAACCGAACCTTCTGTACGGCAGGCTGAGGTATACGGGAAAAGCCTTTTCACTAAATTGTAGGAATACGTCCGTGGTGTGAATGAATCAAAACATAACACCCTGGTAAAAGAATGACCTAAAAGTAGCGTTACCACTTGAGAAACAATGCACAATAGTTTGATTAATGAGTGTCGGTCCATTGTTCACGGATTCTCCTCTTTCGTCCGGTCAATTTTGTTGACCAGGGGAGCAAAACAGTAGGCAACATGTTTCTGCTTCCTACAATTGTTTTTCGTGCAAGAGTAAAAGTTAGTTTTAACTCTCCCACGAACTTTTCATAGGTCATATTTCAAATCATTTTCAGTTGCCAAGATTCATTGGCCAAACGTCTTGTGCATTTCATAAGATGTGCCAGCCAGTGCGTAATTTATTCCCCATTCTTTTATTTACCACATATGAGCCAAACGTTCGTTCTAAAAGAGTCGCTTGCGTCCATATATGTAAATTATATCACTGAAGGAGTTCAGCATCAAGATGTGTCTTCATACTACGTTTTGCAAAGTGGCCATATCAAGCAGGCCGGTTGGATTCAACCACATTTGTTGTGACCGCAAAAGACGCTTGACCTGCAGTGCTGTTTAGTGCACTGAATGTGAAAACGTAGGACAACGATCGCGTTCACTCACTTGTATGACTGATGTGCAGTTACTCATATTGGGCAGCAGTACATTGTCATTCATATTGGCGACACGTCTCCCACAATAACTACACACTGTTCCAATAGTCGCTTCTGGTTCCCCTTCTTGACGTTGTGACCTGCTTTTTAATTCCCGAAGGTGCGCCCTATACTACTCACAAACGAAGCTGTATGTTATAAAACACACGTTTTTTTCCTCACCATCTTCAAATGCGTTGGTGTTTCATTCCCCCTATTCAAGTAACAGGCGAACGTCTTTTTTATTATTACCTTAAGTTACAAATCGAAAACAAAGCTCCTTTTGTAATATAATGCTCTAAATATCTACCCATCCCTGCAAGCCATAGTTAATCATGGTCTCCACATGGTAATGATATTTCTAATAAAATGAGATAATTGATTTTCTACTTTTTACCCCTAAATCTCATTTTACCCGCAGAGATTAGACCTCCGCTTTGTGAAGACACACTTTCTCCCTACTGGTTATACTGCTCCCTTGTATTTCCTCATGGTCTTCTAATCAAAAATTTAAAACTTTTTATGGGTTTCTAATGTCCTTACCTTTCCAATCTCCTTAAGCAAATTGACCGCCAAGGCCCCTAAGTGGCCGGACTATCCAATTTTGTCTGATATCAGTCATCCTCCTTAGTCTGATTCTTCAAAATATACGACCAGTTTATCATCATTGCCCAAGTACAAATATAAATATGTATATATTCCCTTACCAATACCCATGCATGCTTTGCTTGTGGTGACTTCACATTACTCCTCAGTTGTTGCAGGACAATAAATTCTAATGTTGCCTGTTAAAGACGTTATCACACAGATGCCGAAGTACTAAAGGTAAGTTCTTGACTATGCTTGATTTAACTGCCTTGTCTTTTTCTTCCGACTGCAGAACTGAATGAGCAGGAAATTTTCGAGACTTCAGGTAGACTAGTTATAATACTTCAGTTGTGTCCTGGAGTGAATAGTTGGAAGCCTTGAGCAAAACATCAGTAGGAAGTTTGGTGGCAGCCCTTCGTTCGTTTTACAAGCTAGTTGAAAACCACATAATCAGCACAATAAAAGTGTGTTAATGAACACGATGTCTGAGGATAACTTAGCAGCGTGAAAATTTCGGAGAGTAACACTAACTAATGGAGGTGAATGCGAAGCAAATCGATGTTTAAAAGACCTACTTTCATCGATGGGCTGCTTAGAGTGGCGAAGTAGACACCATGGCAAGTCGAACATGAAAAAGTAGCTCGGTTTGTGTCCATGTGTGAGTAGTAGACCACTTCACGGACCTTACTATGAACAAACCAATAGCAGTTAATGACGTATTGCTAGCTTAATTGGGTTGGTGACAGACAACACAAATCGACGAAAGTCAGGAGATTAAAGGTGCTTTAGTTTGCACTGGCTGGTCGGCTATGGAAGATATTACCTCTTATGATTGCTGAAGTACAATGTTCATCCGAGCAAACGGCCATTCGTCGAGTGAGCGACCTGTGATGAGTGTTGATGGTCTGTACAAACGGTCTAGACTGAGAATAAACAGTACCCTACCAATAAATGTGAACGCACCACCTAGTGAGAGTTACCATTGACTCAATCTATCACGGTACAATCGAGTGAAAAATAATGCACCCTTTCGTGGCAAGTGAACACTCAGACGACAAAAATGACTAAGTTGAGCGAGTGATATAAATTATAGGTCAGAAAGGACAAACACAATAAAACCCACCACCAACCGGCAAAATGATATCAGTAAACACTTTAGAATCCATCAGGAACAGACTACGCATGGCTGATATTCTAGAATCATTGTGTCTCACGGAGGATGTACGAATTAGTCGAGCATTGGAGAAGAACGAAACCACACGATACCACTTCGCTTTCCAATAAAATCTGGCAACCAGCCGGTCACCTGAAATTTGGAAGCAGTATGGTACCTCAGGATGTCTGCCAGCATTTTCTAGAACTACAAGGATTTTGCGTTCAAAATAATCCTTTGGAGCAACAACAGCCATTTCAAAATTAACTGTTATTGCCAGTGTTTTCACATGATGGCCTGCATCTTCATCGACGTAACAGAGGTTGCTGGTAGAACCGTTGGTCAAGTGGATGTAAGCTCGCGTTCGCAAGTAAGGCCTGATAGTCTACATATTCATGTGTATTCATTATCCTGATGGGGCTGAAAGAAAATGAGCCTGTTTTCGAAAGCTCTCAGTTGAGACCGCTCTAGGATAAAAAACACCCCTAACCGCGACCTTGCGTTTGTTTGCAGTTCGACTGCGAATAACTACCACAGAATGGCTTGATTGACAACGCATCATACATATGTCACGGACTTCATAATTCATCGCAAACTTATTAGTTAAGTCCATGGTCAAAAGTAAACATGCAAGTTGAGGCAACAGAAGTTCAGAGGAGCGTCTAAGCTATCTTTTGAAAACAATAGTCACATATTTACTAAATGACCCACGTGCGTTTAGGCTTTGGTGCTGCAACCGCAGGCTTCAAACGCGATCGAGGAAATGGCAACTCAGGTAAAAGTATTGCTGGTTGATGATTTGGGGCATCATGGATTTGTGATGGTCTAGATTGGGTAGTATCGTTTGAATCTGTTTGTGTTAAGTAGCCATTTACCGCGCGTCGTTGTGCGCGTCCGCTGTGTACTGATTCGCCAGTGTCCGGTGACCTTGTGGCGGTCGAAAGGTCGAGCCTTCCACTATCTGATAGGTTATCTGGATAGCCAACTGTAGCTTCTGCAACTTCCCCATTTGTTGTGTCATTGAGTAAAGCAACTTCCGTAATTTGGATATCATCCACCTGAGGAGGTTCTCTGAAAGGCTGAACAAAAATAAGAATATGTACAAAAGAGCTACGAAACCAGACGGAAATTGTGAACGAAGTGATTCAACAATTTCTTGGGGTTCTAAAAAATGACATGGTAATCTTCTGTTTAAAAAGTTTTTAAAGTCATTTTTTCTAATTCGCAAATCCCAAATTTTTGAAGTACCAACAACCAATTAGTAATGCAACATATTTCGATTATCTCATTGCTTGAAGTGGTTGGAACGGTGGTCTCAGTACAGTCTGTGTGATAAGTTGGTGATTTCTGATGTTGATGTATGTATTTAGTAACTTGACTGGCTGCACGTCACACCTATCCACCCCCCAAGCAGTAAAATTTTGAGGTAGGCTTGATAAAAACAACAGTCATCATCCGCAAAATGCTACTCCTTCTAGCACCCTATTCTGTACATTAACGTAAGCTCAAATTCGTGGTAGACACATAATATTGCCGCAGTATGACAGAAAGCAGATGTAAAGTTAGCGTCGTCGTCACCATAGATAGAAATATACTAGCAGTTCACACGACCATCAAACTACGGAGGAAAGAAGAATAATAGATTAAGAAACAGGAAGAAGTAGAACCAAGTTATTAGAGACTTTTCCGTCTAAACTCAAGCAGTCAAAAATAAGTTCAAACAGACAGCCAAGCTTTCAGTGTGAATACGGTGGCACACAAAATAACTTTCTTGTTGCGTTCACTGTACTTCTTCATTTACCACAATGAACTGTGATTAGTGGTGAGTAGTAAAGGATTTTAGATCATAACGTTTGAACATTGTTCACAAGTGAGCGCAGTTGTCTTATTCCCACCGGGTATGGGTGTTGTCCTGTTAGTTCCAACAGATGAGCACAAGAAAACAAATGGTAGAGATGAAATCACAGAACTCACTAATGTGTTGAGCGATATCAAGATTAATGATCAATATAAAGGTGTGTTCATATAAATTGCTAGTAAATAGTAGCGGATTTGGTTGAAATGAGCTGGGCAACACTCATAATCAATGACATCTTCCATATTTCATTAAGTATTCTAGTCAGCCCTTTTCGAGAAGAAACATTAAAATCGAGTTTCACTCTCATTGGTTCGCGTCAGCAGTGCATATCCTTGCCACAGACAGGATTAGAACTCCGGCGACTCCTCCACATCTTTATACTTTAGAGGCGACCGGACAAGCTGAACATGGTTCACAAGCGAGTGTGACTGAGCGTTTGCATATAATGATTCAATCGCGTCCAATGTGAGGTCAGTGACGCAGTGGACAATACGGTTGCCAAGTGAAAGGGTGGCCGGAGTTCTGTTCCCGGATGTGGAAATGTAGCCCGGGCATGGCAAGGATACGCAATACTAACGAGCTCTTAGTAAAACGAAACCCGAGTTTAACGTTTTTTCTAAGGTCGCATAAAATGATAAGGTCTTGACGTGGTTGAATTTTAGATAACAGGTAAAATCGAATAGGCTCTCACGCATAGAAAATTATCAAACAGGTGAGAAATCACACGCAGGGGTCGGCAGCGAATAATACTTCGACGTTTGTCGTACAATGTAAAACAAATCTGGCTGCTACAATGTATTTTGTAAAGGATCGAAAGCGGCTGCCTTGTTGCAGCTAGTTTACAACAAAAAACAAGCGAAGAGTCCTTCTAAAATGTTAGAGTTCTGAAACATAGAAAAAGACTGCCATTAACTTACCCGTACAAAATGTGTCCAGTTTAAAAAGCTGATGACGGCTCTAAAGTGTACTGAATTAAACTTACCGGAATGAAACTTGTTCTACCATACGAGACAGAACCACCTTCAACTTGAATGTCCCTCAACGAAGCTTCCGGATTTACACTCGTTAATGTTGTCGGTCCTTCACTTGAGGTCAGCGAGGTTTTTTTCGGAACGGAATGATGGCGCGAGGCTCGCCTAGTAGTATCCAGTTCTGTCAGGCTACATTCATTTAGTGGAAGTAAAAATTCACAGGGATTGCACACTCCGATAGGGGTTCAGTATCACAAAAATAATCCACTAATATACGACAGATGATCGAATATAACAAGTCAGAACGTGATGAACCGGCATGTTTTACGTAACAATCTTAGATCAAACACAGTACATTTAAAATGAAAATGGTTACTGAAAGAATCTTGGGTGGTCCCTCAAATTATGTGAGCTCAAATTAAGCTTATTATTGCGGATTTCGTTACTGTGAGGCTGCGTTAATTTTCCATTCTGACCATCAGCAGTCACGTAGACTTTCACATCTAGGATACAAAACGACACACACCTTAACGGTTTTCAAAGCCAACTACACCAATCCGTTCCTGTTAGGCTTCTTGAATCTATTGTACAAGACACTGGAAGTCAACCATCTCACGGCCATACTAATTTGCTGATCTCAAAAAGGACCACCAGTGTCTAACACTCACCTTTACGATCGGAGTCTCCCCTAGCGCCGGCTATATTCGGATTGTTAAAACCAGCTAATTACCCTCCTCAGGATGTCTGAGTGTGAAATGTAATAGTTGAAATTGACTATACACTCAATGTCACATGGCTGGTGGAGCAGTGAGAAAAATAAATGAACGACTGACAATCGAAAAACAGACCGTCCTGCTGATTGTATGGAAAAGAATTGACGAAAAGGCCACTTAAAAAACAGGAACTGTGCAGTCCAAAAAAGTACAACACTCAAATCGGAATTTCTAAACTATGACCTCATTGAGAATAAGCAAACAGCAGGTTTCCTAGGAAGGAAAAATCCTGTTTCTGACGTTCTGCTGCAACTGAAAGTGGTTGCTTAGAATAGACGTTTAAGGTCAAACGCATGTGTGCACGTAAACAACAGTCACATTTTGTCAATTATTTGCAAACGTTAATCAGCACTTGGAGTTTGGAAAGTCAACAGTCCCATAATAGACGGTCGCGCACATCAGACTGAATCGTCTTCGAAATGAAATATATACCAACTTTGGCTGGATGATGCCATTTGACTAAAAACACAGCTGATAGAACGTCTTATTACTTCGGACTACTTCCAAAAAATAGAGTGAGAAATTTAACTCGAAAATAACAGCTATGACACGGAGTGTTGATGTACGCATTTCATATCGATTCTTCAGTACAGAATATATATTAACACGACCGGTGTTTTATATCTAACAAACCGAGGGCTGATGACCAATCGGTGGATTAGGAAAGGTCCAAGGCAGGGTCAGATACATGAATAATTGTTTATCAATACACAAATGGCCGACTTCAATTGATTGATCTCGATCGCCATAAAACACTGCAAGAGTTATGCAGTAGAAGAACGTGAAAGGATGCTGAGTGCACAGGCTGGGTCGATAACTTAAACACTGGTCAGGACATGTCTAGAAACTGTGGATAATGGTAATTTGCGTGTTTCAACGGCACTGCTGTTCACCGATAACATGGACTCCTTCAGCGACTTAGGCAAATCTTCGTTCACTCTGGACTTTATTCTGCCTGTGTAACTCTATCGAAAATCTATTCGATTCACCTCAACATAATAGACAATTCAGCAACAAAACAATCCAAAATCGAGTTAGGTTAGAATTTCAGAAACGGACAAACAGTTACAGTGTTATATCCTTCGCTGTTCACCAAGTTCTCTGTTTTGTATTGGACCAACTGAATTACAGCGTGTGATGTTGCATGTGCCATTTCTATCAGCCAATGGCAGACGATGGTTTCTTTAATACTGACATGCACGTATAAACCCGTGATCTTGTCCCATAAACGATAATTACATACTACAACCACTCCGAGGTCTTCTCATAGTGCTTACGTGGGAAGTTACATAAGTTGCTGCACCGTGTGAGTTGACAACGACTGATCGATTTTTTTCATTGAAGGCATAAAAAGTTTCTGAGACCGAGATAATACAATTGGTTCGGCTGTGTTGAATATGTGTTTAACTGAATTTATTGGCCTTTGCGGAGTGTGACATACATTGTAACCTGTTTAAAAGCAACACTATGTGAAACTTCACTCTTCTCATACGAACAACCTGTTTGAACGGCGGTTTCGGTTCAACCTATCTTCTTACGAATCTTCTAGGGGGTAACCACTAGACCGTCGTACAGAAGTGGTCAAGTTAGCTTGCTCCGCCAGTCTGCCCAATGTACAGATTTGTTGCTCTCGTATGAATAGTGTACTAACATTGTATCCAAACAACTACCTATATGAAGTCCACGTGACCCGGTCAATGACTGAACCTTAGTGGCTTCACACCGCTTAATCATAAACGCGCACTAGTATGTTCCGAAGTAGTTGTTCCTGAACCTGACCCTGCTCTGGACTTAGTGGCCTCTTCTTATCCACCGACTGACTGTCCGCCTTTTTATTCGTTAGATATGAGATTGGTTCATATTACTGTATGTTTGGTACTAACGAATCAATACGAAGTGCTTGTATTTAACAGTCCTCGTGTTGAAACTATTTTTTTCAAACTCGATGCGTCACAGTTCTCCCTGTATGATTGGTTATCTCCTGTCTCAGCTCCAGACGACTTCCATTAAGAAGAGGAAGCAAATTACTCGTTTATTTTTCCACAGTGGGTCGTTTTGTGTTTAGTGCAATACCTGTTGCAGAAAATACGCAAGCACCACCTTGCGTGGTAGACGAACGGGCAGTGCTCAGCTAAGTTGGACGCAATATTGTCTAGCCTGTTGGCACTGGGCACAGCGCAACATTCAAACAGATTCAGAGCTTTGCGTACAGTCTCACCGGGTGCTCGAACCGTCATATCCGAGCTGTTGTATAGGTTTTCTGAATCCGGTTACACAACCAGGGTTTTGATGCCTAGAAGCACTCTATCAAAGCAACCTCTTTGTACCAACAGATAGTCCAGCACCGAAGTAACCAAACCTGAAATACAGAGAATACCTTACATCCCCATACACTGCGAACCAGTCAAGCGTAACTTGGTGAATAAACTAAAACTTACTTAGTTTTGTTTAGTTTTAAAACATCATGCCAAACTAGTTTGCCACTTTTTGAACTTTGGTCGGTATGAATTTGTTTGCATTAAAGTCTGTAAGTTTTCCATATGCGAATCAATCGACTGCAATAATCGCCGGACTGTCGGCGAAAGCAAGTTAGCTCAGATTCGGTAGTTCAAGTACCTGGGGAAAAAGTGCTAAACCTTAGCCAGATTTTCAACAAATACTTCCCACTCTACTTCACATGTGATTTGATTAAAACACTGGTCTATATGACACTCCCGATTACCTGGCGGTAAATGTCTCAACTTGCATATTAACAGAATCGAAACGCGCCCGAGCCATCGGTCGTAACTAGGGTCAAGGTCATACACACTTGCAAAAAGACAGCCGCTAACTCCAACTGTGTGTACCTTTGAAACTCAGGACGTGAAATACAATGGACCATAGACGTTTTATCAGTTGTATTGTGTAACGAATAAAAGTTCGAATATGAGGTTCACGAAGTGCACCAGGAGTCAATAAGTATGACGTCTCGATTGTAATAATAACCTTTAGTGAAATCATTCGATGCACTACTGTCGAGATGAACAAGACAGTGAACTTCTGTTAATTCTTTCAGAAAGATCAACAGCATGTTCATATGTTCAGAAAATTAAAGCGTGAGGATACTCCAATGAATCTGAAAGAAATGCGACTGCAATGTAGGGCACACGCCTACACACTAAATATCAGGGTAGCCAAAACGTTATTGTTCGCATACTGTTTGTGTGCTGAGTGACCGTTAATGGCAATCAACTATCAAGCTTACAAGCTTACGTATTCAGATACTTAAAAAATCTTCCCGAGGAATATTTGGACTGGTCGTCATCATGTACTTGGCGTTAGAGCAGCCGAGTTCAACCCTGCGTAATCCAGACCCCAGCAACTTTAGAACTTGCTGGCTTATCCAAACCACGGTGAGCTTTAATGAAACCAGTGCAACTGCTTTCTAAATTATGTAGAACGTGCACTATCTGGGTAGCTAAGTTTTTGCAGAGAGAAAAGAGAGCGTTTGCACTGACGTATTCATGCAGAGTCTTGGTTAAGTTTTAAGCTTATTCCTGCTGTTCGTTTTGAGTATCTGTTTTATTAGGTGCTTGCCTCTAAATGGTAACTTTATGTCCTGTTATATCTAGAGAAAAGAGTTTAATCGCCATTAGGTTTCCGAACACAGAGGAGTCGTTGAAAAATTCTATCATACGCAGCTGTTGAAAATCCGACCGTCTGACAACACAGCATGACTAACGTAAATAATTTTCAGTTCAAACCCTTTCACCTCTCTGACTTCATCGTTTTTCTGACACACACATTCAACTAATCACAGGGTTGTTAACATGACATCTAGTTCCCTGCCAAACGCCTCCGTTTCACCTATCTATCTTCCGAAAGCTAATTCGTTCGTATTCCTCTCTTTGTCTTTACCATTGTGGCTTGCCACTTCATATCAGTGTCTTATATGCCTACTGCAGTCACGTAGTCAACCGACTGCTCAACTGATAACCACCATCTTGGTTCTTCCACATATATATGTATTTTATTTCTTTGGTCAAGGCTTGGCAACGAAGAGTGACTATAGTACTTTATTCTAAACCATCTGGTTTTGCTGTAAACTATTTAGTGACAATATCGAGTATCATGATCCTGGTGGAACAGAATGACCCATATACTGGAATAAGGTCTCAGTGTCAAGGAGACCAGAAACCGAGAGCCACATTAGGAAAACGTACATTGCTTCATATAGGAGGTGGTACTGTTCAAATGGTAATGGGTGTGTAAACATGCCAGTCTAAAGGAATGACATTTTCTGTTGTGGATTTTCGCCGACCTAATAACCATTACTTACAACAAACACCTCCCTTACCCAGACATTTTTTGCGTTCATAATAACAAGACAGCGCAAGAGTGTTGCCATCCATCCTGCCCAGTTTACCAACTCGGGGCCAAAGTCACGTGATTCAAGTTCCTCACGATTGCCGTTTACGACCACCTTTTTGATTGTAAGGGACAACAGTAACATACTGTTACGTTGTAATAACCTAAGTAAAAATGCCAGGAAAGGGTTGACGCTAAGCGCAATTTTGTGAACGGTTGGATGGGATTTCAATATCTGTTCATTGTAACTTTATTTCTGAGGTATATCAGACAGAAGACAACCATCTAAATACACTTATTATTCGTGTTCACTCAGCGCATATTCACCAACCGTAAATGTGGCAAGCTTATGAAAAGATATGTTCTTTACAAGTATGAACAGTGAACAGTTCATCTAGATCGTTACAATCAAATACAGGTATTAGTTAGCGGTCATAGGCAGTTGCTCATATGGATTTAAAAACAGTTGAAACATTATTTCCTTTCTATGAAAGTAGCCACGCGTACTGTTCACTATGGCACGATAGTCACGAAAACGCGTGAAACAAACCTACGCGCATCGCAAACACTGTTCGGATTATGGGACCAATGATGCTAATGATAAAGACACGACAATGTTTGCAAACTCACGCATGTGGCATTGAAGATTGCGCCTATCATTATTGCTTAATGTCCATTAATAAATTACAGTCCCGATGGATGTATTCCTGAGCCCAGTTTGCGTTGTTTCTGCAGTCACTCAGTGGAGGTGGAAAAAAGAATGCCTGATTCCAAGTTTCGATCCATTCACGAACACGATACAGGTAAAAGCTCACGGATTATTTCATATGTTGGTTTCAGGATCACCTCTAGACCGAACCATCGTTTTCGCGAAAACAGTTAAGGCCCTAAATTGTACATGCGTGCTTATTTAGGTACTTAACCCTTCGTATTCTTTTGATGGAAATTAACCTTAACTCACCAAAAACAGTGTCTGTTGAAAGACAGGAAGAAGGAAATTCAAAGGACATTGAAACGTGAATGATCAGCCATTGAGACCGTAACCTGGATCGATTAACAAGTATGGCTGGCGGATTGTGTCCGGTTCCGTGTATTAATTTACAATATCTTTGTACTAGTTAGTTTCGTGCTCGTTTGACGTAAGGTTTGATTCACCGAACATCGCACTATAAACCAAAACCAAGCCCGTGGGTCTTGGCTATGTGTAGTACTGTGGCTCCAGTAATAAGTAGTAGGTTACGAAAAACTACAAGTTTCTCCGTTCTTGTCCAGCAGCTTGGTACCCCTGCTCATGTCCCTGTCATCCACTGACGATTTCGTTACAATATGTTCTGTTTACATGATACTGATTTGCCAGAGTTAGTGTTATTCGGCCGATCGGAAATTGGTGGTCCGGTAAAACCTATGACTGTTTGCGTTCAATTAGTAACCGGTACTGCGTTGTTCTTCATAGTTTACAGTTTCACACGTTCTGTACTGCTTCTGGTCCACACCCTGACTCATACTGTCATATTGCCGTCTATGTCTGATCGAGAAGATAGTCTGTTGATTGATGAACAGTTTTCTTCTTGTTGTGCATGGGACGCTACTTTGTTCGATTTTTGCTTACGTCCAACGTCCACATCGATTTCCCTACAAACTTTTACTTTCTGTTCATTACTGTTTTGCCACACCATTAATCACTTTCTCAGCTAATTGGAAATGAACTACAATTTTGAATGATTGCGAGAGAGTTCTGCCAAAATCTAGAGCCACTTCCTGTTGTCCGTTGACCCACTATCATCTCTTCTTGTCTTACGCACAACCTGCTATTTTTTAACTTGCATCAACTTGGCTTTAATTGCTGTAGCGGCTAAATTGCTTCACATAATGACTACGTTTTTGATCCGACTTTTTCATTACTTTAGACTGTGCTTTTTTGCATAGTTCAGTTTTCTGCACATCCACTGTCTCCAGGTATTCTATATTTCCACGAGGGATCATAGTATATTTTTTTGTTAATGGTATTCATTAATGGTCTACTTAGAGCGGTATTAAACCAGTGTCGTCCTAACGATCTTCGACTTTTGAAATCTGAACGGGTTGGCTTATTTGTGTCGCTTGAACAACTTAGCCTTAACAAGTAGTTCCATCGATATTTGTCCGTCGTACACAGTTGTCAGTGTTACCTCGTTCACTGACTAAGAGTTTCCGATTGATCCCAAGATCAAACGGATCAGTATCCATGTTCAAGCGTTTCTTGTCTTGGTCCGGTCGTCTACCACTTTTGGCCAGAACTAAAAATATGGACTGTATGAATTTGCCCACAGTTCAAATCGAACGGGCTAAACCCGATTAGCAAAATAGTGCAGTTTGACTTGCCGTACTAGTTCTAGATATTCTCGTACCATGAGTCCTCCGTCAGCTCAACCCCCGTTTCAACATTCGAGTTATTCCTTATAAATATTCCCAAGGGCCACCGTGCCACCATGCCACAAATGCCAGATGGCGAAATAGAAATGGCTTCAATAAACGTTACTGGAAAACTCTACCGTAGACAGTTTCTAGAAAAGGCAAACCAGTCTTGGAATTTCAGCCAACCTTAGTGCATGCCAATTTAAATCCTCGTTCCTCCCAAGTTCTAGATGTGACCAACTGACTCAATGCCTGGTGTATAAATATGACTGAATTGTGGCAAAACTACATGGTCTGAAGAGCTATTCAGAGCTTTCCTTTCATGAGATTTCTAAATCAACTCAACAACGATTGACCACCCTTTGGTTTTTCACCACTGTTTGTGTTGAAATAACTTATATAGCCTAAACGGTCTAACCATGAACATATAACGCAGAGGTATTCTAAGTAGGCTTTCTGATTCAGACACCGTAAATACACAACGCTGATGCCTTATATCACTCGAAAAGTTTAAAGAACTCAGTGTTTTCACAACTCTGTGATAACAAAGACATGTGAACCTTCCAGGCGGCCAACTCCCTCTGACAGAGGTACGAGCATGTATGCGTTGTCTTGCTTCACAATCAGTGGGATTACTGAGGTCAAAAATTACGTACCACATGTTACCCGAATAAATGAATAAATTTCCAGAAGTACCATACTATGAACAGAAGGCTTTGACGACGCCACAAAACGTAAACGTGCCGCACCAACTATTATTAATGTCAGGTATACAACTTTGTTTGTGACCATGTGGCACATACCTTAATCAGATTAGAGAAGTTTCGAACAACCTTGATATGTTGACTGAGAAATGACTTAGAACTCGGTGATATTTCCTCAAAAGTTCTGTATGAATCTGCGATTCGACAAACTACACCGGTAGATGGTGCTACATATGCTCGTCATGCAACCACTTTTTATGGCTAGTGCATTGCTACGTTGAAATACAAAGACTAATTAACCAACTTGCCTAGTGAATGTGCAGAAACGTTGTTTTTCATTATATGCTAGTGGAAGGTACGCAGGAGGAAAGAATGAAGTGAGACGAACGTTGTTTACTGTTGTGGGATTGTGACCGACCGGTTGTTAGGTTGGATGCGAAGATAAACTAACAGAGTGGATGTAATGTCTATACTGTGGAATTCTACGTGACCTACCTCAGTATATTCACGATATGCATATTTTTTACGACAAACGGTAATTATGTGATTGTTGATAGATTTTTCTATTACACCTCTCTGGTACTCAAATTTTAAAATGCTAAAGGATACCATTGAAAATTTTACTCAAAAATACGCGTCGACATACAAAGCCAATAACCTGGGTCACGTCAGACTTTGAGTTTAATTAGAGTTAAGGGTGATAAGCGACTACATAAAGAATATACTTGCGTCAACGCAACTGACTGACACTTGCCACACTCTGTACTCATTTTGTAAGAGGACGGTGTCATCAGGGAAAAATTAAAGGTCGTTTTATGGAAAAGTTTGTATAATTGCCTGACTTTGGAATGTACTTTTAGAAGTATCGTTCATGGGTGGACTTACAAAAAACACTAGAAACCATGTGTGCAAAATATTTTGTGAGAGTGATTATACTTTAGTGACGTTAATCACCATGTGGGAAGGACTACTTGATCTCTGCGTTTTCCTGTTGGTTGACACATGCTGAATCAGTTGAAATCCTGAAGATAACTCTGATAACGCACGCTACCGCACAGCGCTGGAGTGTCCCCTCTTGAGTCCCCAGACGACTAGTCAGTATAGCTCACAAACTGAGATCTAAAATCCACTTACTGACTTCTCCATGTAACGAAAGAGCTTAGTCAATCAAGTGCCCCTTGGTTTGTTTAGGACTAATTTCGATAGAAGCCACGGTTAGCCCAGAGTGAATACATAAAAACGCAAGTAGAATGTAAGTTCGCAAACGTCATTAGAACAATGTGTCCCTCTTTTTAAGTCAAAAACACCTATTTCAAGGAGGTTGGCTTCGGGTGCTAAGTAAGCAGCTTAATTTGCAAGTCAATTTAGCTTATGCTTTCCTTCGGTCCGTATCGCCGCGGCCTCAGTCAGCGAACAGGTGCCCTATTTTATGAACAGACTGTGTGTATTCTTTCGATTCTGAATTCCAAGCACTCGAAATCAGTCGGTTGTTTGTTGATCATTATCCTAGATGGCTAAACACTGATAGAAACAGGACTACTTCAAGTGGAAATTTTGCTAATCTTTCAAATTAGATGACGCTTACTTCGCCTATAGACAATGTGTAAGTAGGGTCAAACCTGCAATTTAATTCTGTCGTTCATGCATAGCAGTCTCCTCAAGAATCTCCGCTCAGTTAGGGCCACTTCTCTAGAGATATCATTAACATCCGGTTCCGTAAGACCTCCAAAGGAATCCAATACCTCAGACAGGAAACCTATCACGTCTTCACACATCTCGCAGCAATAACCTTAATTTGACTGGAATTTCCTCTAAGAAATCCATGATGTTCATTACCACAGAGTTAATGATTGGAAACCACTGGTCACGTCGGGTGAGGTATTTAGTATAATTGCTCCACAGAAAACCCTGTTTGATTCACTCTGTTTAGGTTATCAGCTTGTTCAGTTCACAGTAGCAGCTGCCATCTCTTCTACTCTGTTAGACGTGAAGACAAGATGAAGAGGAGTTACACACGTTTAAACTCATGGTGAGCATCAAGGTATGCCCGTGTGCATTCATTCAGGATGGGTATATGTAATCAGGCATTTGAACCCGGGCCATGGCGAACGCTGCTGTCAAGGTTTGACCAAGACGACAGTAATCAGCTTATGTACGACTCCAAAGTTCTTGTGGCAGAGACCAAATTATGATAAGAAACCTGAAAATCATCACTGCTGCTACGTATTACCAAAATAAAAGAGTTAGATTACCTCCTGTTTCTGCCCTTGTCCAATTCGCTTTAATAAAGTCCACCAGGTAAAACAATGAAACTGACTGAGTGAATACCCAGACAATGGGTTCTACAATTAGCATATCTCACATGTTTAGTCATGAAGTGCAGTGAATACCTAAAATCGATGAGTGACTCAAATTAAGGTGTCGGAATAAGCCACCGAGTAGAGATCCAGTCAAAACAGAGTAGTAATACTATTCTAAACGAAGTTACAGCTTCAGCGCCGTCAGTAACATGGCTTATGTACAATAGGATAGATTGAAACACAATAGTCATAATAACAACCAAAACTATAACAGGTGAGGGCAAATCTGTGTAGTATTTATTGAGAGAAAAAGTTGTATCGTGTGTACGAACAAACGTTGCCGTAATTCCCTTTAACTCGCATAAGTTAACACTCGTCGTCAACGAAGAAACGCATTCAAATAACGGTGTGTACTCGACTACAAACGATTAAACATTCCCAGCCAAATGAACCGATTTGTTTAATGCAGCCTTCAAAACTCAAAACCAACAATAAATGATGAATAAAATTAACATTATGGTTCACCTTTGACCAACTAAGTTACGCAAGTGATGATTTACATTTTATTGTGCACAGTGTTACCTATGTTTGGCTGTTCGAATCAACGTGCATTCGTCCGTCGTTTCTTGAGTAGACGGAACGTCTTCAACTGATAACTGCTCTGATATCGCAGCGCTGTATTCCGAATGTTCCGACTGCACTGAGGAACGACAAGCTGCATCTCTTGTTTCAAGGTGAGTATTCTCTTTTTGATTCCTATCTGTTTGATAGAAAAATCAGTGCACACCAATTGCTAACAAGTAATCTCTGATAAATGTTCCTGACCATAGCTCTGAGTTAATGTAACCGGTGGATTGTGTCATTTAACTTAAACGAACCCAATTATTCATCAAGCAGAATAACTCTAGACGTGAAAACTTTGAAATGAAACAACAGATAAACCGGAGTTCATAATAACAATACTAGTGGTAATGGCAATTATCGCAGGCAGCATTGCATTATTGATTGCCGTTACGGTTCACCTGGCATAAAAAAGTTGAAAAAGCTATGGCCGAGGTAGATGAAGGCAGAGAAATTGGAGTTAACTCAACAGAGTCCTAGCTTTGAATTCAAGCACTAAACACCCACGTGGACATTGCATACGCATAACTATATGCAGATAATTACGTTGCAAATGACAGTGGGATAGACCAGTGCAGTTTTCATTGCCGTCTTTCGCTAGCTGCTCTTTGGTAGATGTTTGACAAAAAACGACCCTCACGTCACTCAAGTCGACCACAATCCTAACGGGTCAAGAGGCCCAGGATATGGAAATTAACACTACCCACGATTGCCAGTAGTAAATCGCCGTCTGGCAGTACTGAAATAAGGGGCTTGGCAGAAAGTGCTCCACGTGGCTAACGATTGGTTAGTAATATAAATACGCTTTCAGTGCGTAAATCTACGCATTTTCAGTAAGAAATGGAACCCTCGCCACCAAGATATCACAGCTTTATCTTTTCATTCCATAACCCGATTCAACATGTATGTGACTTAATGACACTGAGGCTGTTTCATTTATGACCTCGTAATTGCGACTCTTGAGGTTAGGCGAGGTACATTTTTAACATGACTTGTCACATATTCGTGGAAGAGCAAATATTCAGTAAAATCATGTTACTAGATTTAGCTTGGTAGATTTGTTAGCTTCGAAAAGATCCAACTGTGACAAATCTGAGCGTCCGCTGGGGTCATATTGTAGCGAGAAGGCGTCCAATAAAACACGACCTTTATTGTCCAAATCGCTAGTCCCATGCAACACGCGCTCTCTCGTTTATGAGTCATAATTCCAACCCGCAGCAACCCCCGGTTTCCGTTCACACGTCGTGTGCACTTCTAACCGGTTTACGTGTGTGACCGGTGCCTTCTATCGGAGGGTTTTCCGCTTGCCATTCCTCGTCTGTTTGTCCGATTTCGTTGCGCGATGGCTCGTCCGGCTGCTCGTGCTGTCCGCCATCCACCCAATGTTGGCCTTGAACGTATTCCAACATTGTGTCGAGATGTTCCTCTAAATGTTGCCCTGCCTCGCCCGTTGGTCCGACCCAGTCGAGCGATGACTCATCTGGTCGCGCACGTTGTTTTTGATTCGATCGCGGCAGGCTTTTGAACGTACCTCCCCCCGCGTTGAGGTATTCGGCCGAGCGTTCGAAAACTCGCACCTCTGACCTGACAATCCACCACAATATTATCAACGGAAACAGCTTGTTCAGGCGCGATAGGCATACCCACCGTGTGAGCTACCAAGCCACATCGGAATCTCGGAATTTGCACATCTAGAGGCAGCCACCCATCCGTCCGACTTTCCTGTATGGATTTCACCACATGTGGGGGATTGACTGTCTAAGTAGAGATTCTCAATCTTCTAATTGAACTCGACTGATGATATATAACTAAGGTGTAACGAACTTTTTTATGGGATGAAGGTTTGTTCTTTTCTGACGTAATGTCTGTCAGATGTTAATTCAAGTTATGGTGTCGGTATGCCTCAGTTCAGGGTTATCATTATTTTTGTTATTATTCAAAATTTGACAAAATTGTGGGATCATTGCGGGTGAACAAACGTTCAGTATGCAAGAATTATGTAAACCAGTCAGCTGAATAGATTACGGCGTACCAATGACGTCTGGTGACTGTAGAATGGAGACTTGCATTGGAGATTCAGAAGTAGTTTGAAGGTGGTCTGGTTCGTTTACAGAAAGGTCGCCAACAGAATGGTTGTGCTTTTCCCAACCATCTATGAAGGAAAGATGAAAGAGAGAACTTTTTAAAAGGCATGAAATCAAGTAATATCTCAACTATACCAAGTAAAAATAGTTTGGAGAGAAATCCCGATAGCAGTCAGCGGAAGTTACGGTCTTCAAATGTAAATAACCACTGAATAAAATACTCAATCTGTTAGTATAACTAATAATCAATCACCCAAAGGTAGGTTAAACACACAGGCATCTTGAATAAATATCATGGATTACAAGAAAACAAGTTGATTAATGCCAGCAAAACATATAATACCTGGCTTGCCCGTAATCAAAAAAGCCGTAAAACATGACAGTTGAGTTATACTTGGTTACCGATAGAATACAGTTGTTATAGGTTGTGTAGAGAACAACATATCCTTAACAAAGATACTGTTGTGGAGGTGCATTTGATGTCTTTTCATTTTTCAGTCATAGATGAGTTTTAAAACTACGACTATTCTGCAGGTAAGTAAAATGGGATACAGTGTGGCTGTGGTAAAGAGAGGCGTGAAAGTAGCACTCAGATTGGGTTCCGTTATCCAGGGAACAATTCGCCGGATGTGGTCGACATCTTATTCTGATGTCTTGAACCTGAAAAGTAAGTCCAACCGTGGCAACCGGAATACAGTTGAATGCTTAAATGAAGAATGGCTAAACAGCCGGTAGCTCTGACACAAATGTGTTCATGGGGTCCAGATCGTGACTGTCCCGTCATCCCACCGCGATTCAGAAGAGGATAAATTCAACAGGCGGTTTCTAAATAAGTTGACTGCCGTTTGAAAGCTTTAAAGCTCGTAATTTGTCACCCGTGATTCACGTAATCGAAAATCAATCTCCAGATGGGACTTGTCACCACAACGAATAACGGATACGGCACACCAGTGCAAAATTAACTGGATTAGGCGCTGTTCACGCCCAAAGGTGGGCAATCAAACATAGATTCCAAAGTGACTGTTAAATTTACAATGCCTGCGTGTGAGTATAGTTCATTATTCATTGTTTGGCTAATCCAAGTCTATTAGGGTAGATCCTGCAGTGTTTACAGTTAACCGTTATTTTTATAACCAATTTTGCACATGTTTATGTGCACCGTTCAATAATGTCATCTGTAACTTCGTTTGAAAACATACATATCACTTTTGATTTTGTTGTTTACAGAAATGGTAAGTGGGAATTTCTGCGCACCACTCTTCCTCTTCAGGTATTGTTGAACTGTGGGCTGTTAAATTGATTCCACGGTGAATTATGTTGACCCCGCACTGCAATCTACCTTCCAGTACTCAAATTTTTGCTTTCGATGTCGCGTGTGTAATTATCTATCCGACATCGTTCGAGTCTATTATCTGGCGCTGTCTTCATTTTGTTTGTAGTGATCCTTTCGGTCTAAAGGTCTTCATCTTGCCTCTAAGTCTTTTCATTTTTAGCAATATGCTTTTGTTGCATCTGCGCACATAACTTTGCGTACACCTTTCGTGTGTTATCACACCCTTGACTGACAGTCATTTATCTGACTACCACTACAATCCATTACACCACGAATCTGATGTTTTGCGTGTGAGACGGATGGCGAAACGACCAACACTAGTTGACAGGTTATATTACACGAGACTGTTCACACACACTCATCGCTTAATTAGAAACTACTGTGATACCCTTTGTATACACCCGACAGTTCACGAAGCAGATATTCACTGAACGACTTGAGGAACGCATGGTACCCAACAGTGTTCGTGTTGTACGAAGACATGACTTATCTGGAGAAAAACTAACAGCGCTGATGAAATTGTCTGGATTGCGGGCAGTTTGCTGCGTACAGGCTATTGTGTTTTGGTTCTCGCTGACCAAATCGAAATTTTCATTTCAACATTTTAACACAGTGATTCCAGGTTAAAATAAGACCGGAATGTATAAAAGAGTCCACCAGCATCAATGCTAATCACCTTAAAAAAGAACATGGACCAGTAATCTATTAATATGGAAGTTCGTATGGTCCGTGACCTGGCATACGTCAGGCTTCGACAAGACTGAAAACATCGTTTAAAGTTCTCTTACCAGGATGGACTGGCTACCCATCCAGCTCTCCCCTTTCTGGCGTACAAAAGTAACTGATATAGTTAATGCTTATTCACATAATATGTGCGCTCTTTCTACCGTAGAAAGAGCAGCACGCCTCCGGATTACCCTGTTTTAGAGGCACACCTACTAACACACACTTTGAATACCAACGTTCCACACCCACTGAAACCTTGACCGATAACCGCAGTATGGGACAGAAAATAGGGGTAACAGTTAATGCCAATTCATGTCACTCCAAAGTTACAACCCACAGACCTAACAGTAGAATAATCTATACCCATGATAGTCTACCGTAATGGTCATAACATAAAAATGTGTTGTGGTTCGTACTAACAGATGTACTCACTGCCGGCTGGCACAAGCTCTATACTACCATTTTTCGGTAGTAGGTTTATCGATCCTGCCACTTCCAAAGACTGTAATAGCGTACCGATTATGTACATCGGTTAAGTATACAGAATTAAAATGGTAAAGTTTATCTCAAGAAAACTACCGATTCGTCATTAAGTAATGGATAGGAAAGAATTCAGGTGCTTCCTCGAAAGTTCTGAAAAAGCCACTGGAAAGGCTAAAACAACGACAGTAACCAGTGAACAGGTTAGCGTCCGATAGGGTCAAACCTCGTGGAGGAGTGCACGTGATATTTTCAGACAAACTCCTTTTGTTTAGTTTAAGACTAGGATATTAGGTAACGTTTCCAACTAGCTAACCCACACTGCAGGATGGTGCTAAATGATATCAACCACTGACTTTTTCTCGAACTTGGAACCGCATAGTGACTACAAGCAAATCACTGGGCTCGTTTGGAACAGGGGATGTTGTGTGTGGATCAGCGTAAGACGAGAGTGAAGAATATATTCGTACAGATAACTTAACCGAAGTGACTTAGGGCTACTCCAAAGGTTATCCCATGTGCTATTTCCAACCAAAGACACTTGCGAAATATTCGACAGTAATAACAACAAGATAAACTGTTCCAGCGTACAAATCCAGAAAGGAGGCAGAAAGGCGTAATGTTGTGTCCAATGGGAGACAAGAGTGACATTGTTATTAACGAAACTGGACGGGGTTAGTTCGCTAGCTCATCAATCAAAAATATTCAAGTTCTTTATACCGGACGATCCCGTTGGCAAGGAGCAGATGACAACTTTTGACAATACCACCCGGTTCAATCAAAAGTTGGAGACAATAACTGTCCAATGTGGCTAAGACGATTGTTATTCAACTTATCATAGCGAAACAATGTTAAAAGAGTCCTGTTTGGGACACTATATTAGAGCCAGCTATCTGTTGTCAAAACAGTCGCACTGAAAAGCACTGAAGAATCTGTCATACAGGATAACACATTACACTGGAAGCCTTGGGGAAAATAATCTTCAACCTGATGGAAGTAATCTACTGACTTTGCTCACAGACGAAGTCAGAAGCTCAATTACCTATGGCCAAACCTGACTACCTTACGTACGCTTCTTCATTCACTAGTTAACTCAGTAAATTATGCCCAATATGGGCAATGTTCAGTCATCACACGAAGTAGGCCACCCAATCATCTTAGCACGTATATTTTAATCGTTCGTCTTATTTGATGTGGGACCAATGATACAGATAAGAATGAGGAAACAAGATAATGTAATACGATACAAGACAATACAACTTGAATCGTCATAAGGACGGACTAAAACTCTAACCCTTAGAGTGAAACGCATCCCATCATAAGTTTTACGTACAACCGAACCTATTTTTCATGCTACAGGTGACGAACACTGACCATAAAATAGTACGAAAGGCTCCCCTTTTAACGAACCCACATAAAATTACAAAGTGGTTAATCTGTTGTTCGTTCCCATTTTACTTGTTCGGCTTTCCTCGAACTCGCAGAATTTTCAAGACTAAGTACGCAATTATTAACACTTTGCTGCAGTTTACATAAATGTGAACATCAGCTTTAACCCTAGTAAGTGAAAAGAAAAGAAAAAGTAGTTACTTTCCCCAACTCTACTTTTAATGCCACTTTCGACATTTGGTCTTAACTGAGGAGAGACGGAAGAGTGAAGCCTAACTCGACTTTAGTCAAAAGCCACGGTTGGCAGCCGCCTGTCATTCAACGGAGTTCCAAGACCTCCAATATGTCTACAAAGGGTCCTCAGTTTTTGTGTTCTTCCAACTGTTTCTTAGGTGAAGTCTGAAAAAATGGTTTTGTATATTCTTTTCACACTACATAGTAGATGTAATGAAGACAAAAACTAACCTGGCTTTCGTAGCAAACGAAGACGTTCATCGGGCAGTCGAGTGATCCAGTTCAAGATATACGCCCTTGTAGGTTGCCCCAAGAGAAATTGGGTTTGCAAAATATCCTCATTAGATTTCGCCTTCTGAATTGAATGAATGAGTAAAATATTCGCTGACAGAATTGGGAATGATGATTTCTGTTTCAAATGTTGTCGCGCTCGTAGTCTGTTTAGAGTGCCACGCGTTGTCCTAAGCGCAGCTGGGACTCTTCCCCAAAATTCCGGATACAGACTTAACTTTCCACGAATAGGAACAAGAACTTTTGGAACGGACAGACATTTCCCTCGTCCGCGTACACGTGCACGAAACGAATCTGACTTCAACTCAGTAGAACTCAATAATGCAGGTCTCCAACGCATAATTGAACAACAGTGGTATCAACGAGCAGACCTCCAGGTACAGAGCTGTAATTCGAGCAGACGACAAGTCTGGAGCTTAATAACGTCAATTATTCTGGGGTTACAAACTGAATATCACTGTCATTTTTTCATGGCTTTCACGGTTTGAAACATCATGCTAGATGAGCATGACCCTTGATAGACCGTAATAAATGAACTAATCAGCTCCATTTTTTCGTCATAATATGGACCCCTCTTATTGCATCTAGCCCGTAACAAGCGTTTTCCAGTTGATATCCAACGTTTCTCTCCATGAGAATCAACTTGTTTTTTTTAATCATTTTCAATTGGAATAACCTACCCGTCACGGGGCTGTATCTTGACCGTACTGTCTGTTTTGTATTGAACTTACTGACAGAAGAGTGCATGCTGAGCTCAAGGCTCTTCTGAATTTGTGCATGTTGCGAACACACAACTGTCAGAATGTTCTGGCGCTAAATCAGTCTGTCTTGCCTTATAGAGTGAGGATAGCAGCTGACTCAAACTGAAGCGAACTTTTGGGGCCACATCAACTCGCAAAATGAACGCCATCAAAGCAAAAAACAACTTTTGTTTCAGTAATCGGTTGTCTTAGAAAAGGCAAATTTAGGATCATTACTTCTCTGTTGACATTCAAAACAGTATCCAATCTTCCTTTTGTACTTCCGAACAAATCCACGGCACAACATTAAGGCATTTTCTTTCACAAAATAATGAGTACATATACCACCTGGAATTGGTTTGTAATGTCTCGGTCTTCGTTACCAGCGCAAATCAATTAAACGCAAACCTACTGAGTCGGATTAAAACCTGGTGGTCGCGATGACCAGACTAACGACTGAATTCTTTTGACGTGTAAATCAATGTACTTTTCTGCTGGCATTCCACTGTTCTACATAAAACCCAGTCGTTGGATTTTTCAGCCAGATAAAACGGTTAGGTTTGTAACATTTAATTACAAACCTCACTAATTCTCATGTTTCGGGGGGTTGCTGGTCTGTTTGATTCGCTCATTCAAATGAAATGCCAAGCAAGGACGAGCCTACAACTGTCGTGCGCGACAAGTGAGATCAGTGAGCGTCCAAACAGGCCACCAATACTTCACCATATTTAGCCATGATCATACAGTCTGTGAAATTGAAACTGAAGGTCATCTATCGAGACAGTTCTGGCAGAGTACCGCGGAGACTAGGCATAGTGTCGTACAACCCAATACAATAGCTGCTATCTGTACATTCCGGGACACGAAGTGAGCACTGACATGCACCTTGATCACCCGAATCCTTTTGGTAACGGTTCTACTATACCCTGGGAAAACATCTAACGCAGACAGACTTGTAACACTTGTGAACGGTTTAACTTTACCTAACCGCAGCTAGTGTCGGAGGTCTTTTTTTAGATGACCCTTGCTCGGAGATTTCTTTGTATAACATAACTTCTGTTACAAGGTAAAGTAATGTCTACCTGCTCATTGTGGTTTGGGAAAACTTGAAAAGCCTCGCTGTGCAGTGCCTGGATTACCGTATTTGAAAAGAGTAAATACACTGCTAGTTCTCATCGTTATTCGACGTGGTATATTTTTGCTGTTCTTTACTGAAACGCTGACATCCGAATACATTTGCATGACCGAAACCAAAAATATACCTCCGACATTGTATCCGGTCACGAAAATTGATGATTCAAATCAGAAATCCGAATTTCACGAAGTACAAAAGGGCGTACAGCAAGCTACAGTCCATCACAAAAAGCATGTGGTTTGATGTAGCATTGTCAATTGACCACCTGGGTTGAGAACAAATTATAATCGAAGGATAGAAACGTAAGTTACAAAGGACGTTCTTTTTAGTTCTTTCTTATGTGTACAACCACACGCTATGGTGCCTGTCGTAACAGAGAGCTTTGAGCCCATAATACAATTAACTGCGCTGCAGTTACCGAGATGATTCGTCAAACTAATTGTTCCACACACTACTAGTTAAAAATCGTAACGCCAAAAATTGCGAAGCTGATAATACAAAGATGAAACACAAGAAACATTCGTATACGTTCCGTTATCAACCTTCCAAACGCCCAAATGCATGAAGGACTGACTTTGGAGAATGAATTTACTTGTAATTATAGAAGAAAAGGCTGACGCTGTGTCCAACACTACCGCAACAAACGCAGTTTCCAGCAGACATTGTTCTACAAACCACAGTTTTATGGCCGACGCCACCAGTACCGGTAGACCAACAGTTCACTCAGTAAGAACCCACGCAATATGAGGCACTGTCTATTTCATTTTTACTGGTGGTGGCTAGAATCATATGTTCGACGTGTGAGTATTAAGTTAATCGCATTGAACGCATGAGGCCACTGTAGTGCGTCCATGGACCTAAAATTGACGCGTATCATTCATAGAAGCCCTTTAGGCCCAATAAACCCAAATTTTACAAATCACTCAAGTTAACGTGAACATGAGCAACGGTCTGGATGGTTCACAACATTAAAATTTGTGCAGTTCTATCCGATTCGTATGATGAAACGGTTTTCCGCACATTGTGGAGTTTCCGCACAAGTGACATACAATCACCATGGTTTATCTCGATCATTCTGTGCTTGTTCATTGTGTTAAGTAGTAATTCATTTTCCATCATTTTGAACAACGCTTACTGTACATGAAAGACGTTGAACAACCCAAATATTGTGCCATGGACCGAGCAGTGTAAACTTACACTGTTTCCAATTCAGATCCAGCTATGACAAAAGCAACCCAGTTAGACCTTTCCCTTCGCGCGGATAACAATTCGTAGACAATCTCAGTCTTAGTTTCAGTAATATAATTTCTATGCTGATTAAAACGATACATCACGGTTGACTGCTTCAACAAAATCGCCTCCTTCAGACTATCTCTTGAAGTTGTTTCCGACACTCGTGACTTTTGGTGTCCGACACAGCCATGCCACAAAAGTGAAGTAAGGAGATTACTTAAGCTCATGAACTTATACTTCAAACACTACCTTACGACCACTTTAAATGCTGTCAAAAAGGAAAGTAAATGTCACCAGATATTAAAAAGTTAGCTTGTTTCTATGAGTCGCTAACTTAAAACCAGCAACTGTTTTAAACAAAGTGAACATAGCAACACGTGAGCTAACCAGCCGAACTAATATTGATATTTTGTGTCTGACCGTGACCAAAAGATTGGTTGCGATAAAATCTTCGCTCACGAAACTAGTCGGTGTTGTATGATTGGCGTTGCCCCCACTAACTTCTGGTTAAGAAATAATATTGTGAACATATTAACTGGGTCTACCGAGGGACGAGTCGCTGGATGGACTCGGAGAACCATGAAGTATATTCAGGGAATCCTGCTAGATCGTTTCCCCAGAGAGCACACTGTTGCCTCTGCTCTTAAAAATTCGTGAATCTAACTAGCCGTGAGGTCACGCACAAGGGATTCGTTCAGAAGTATGAAAAATCACGTCCACGAAAGGCTGACACCAGCAACTTCCATCAGTTGATCCGTCACTCCTGTTTATATATACATAAACGTATATATATATATACCGTCGGAATTTATGTTGCACCTTAACAAATAAACTTAATTTTTGCACAGTTTCTAATGGTTCAGCCGGTAGTTATCTGTGCTATTTTAGAAGTGGTGGAAGGCAATGAAACTGGAGTTGGATTTAGCCCCTTCCATCTAAGAGTTTTCTTGACAGACTAATTAGCAACAAATTCCGTTTATCATCTCACAGATTCAAGAAAGGATAATCTCATCAAGGGGGTCCAGTCAGTTTGCACTGTTCATATACTGCGGATAACTGCTGATCTACAACTCAGCCAGATTATAGCACTTTCCTTGAGCAATACAGTAAGTAACATGAACAAAACGAGCTAAACATCAAACCGAGTTTTGAGTAACTATACGACGCTAACAGTGACTTGAAATTATCCCTGTAAGAGTTACTAACAACCATATAAGAATGTCTGTTTTAGTGTCTGATAACTCTTCAGGAAACAAATTGACGTTTGAGTTAGATCGAAGGCTGAACCTTGTAATGTATCTCACTTTGACCTCGGTGGGTACCGTAAATCTCGGTGACAGAATCTTACTTCACAAGTCCTACTCCGACGAAAGAACGTACAAGAAGTAGGTCATCAAAGAATTTTCGGAACTGAATAGACAAAGCTTAAGATTTTTTGGTCGAAATGAATAAAGCACGTGTTGTGGGTCAGCGACTATTTTGGCAGCCACTTACTGAACACCCTTGGTCACTGTCACGTTTTTTGTTAGACTGGTATATATAGCCCGATTTGAGCACTCAATGACCTGACTTAAGTGGGCTTCTCAGAGCTTTTGAAAAACGTCCATGTCCATGAGACCCAGGCTGTCTCCTCTTCTCAGGATATACCCAGCAAACACAGTTACCAGGTACTATCAAGCGTAATCGGGTGCTTGTGCGACTCATCATGGGATAACATTGTGTCAATCACCCGCCATAAGTAAGGGCTTAATAAGGAATCTTTTCCAGGTCTCACGGAGAAGATCAATCCAGCGTTTTTTGTACAGACTATGAAGAATACCCTCGGGGTTGCAAGCCACTCCCTTGGGGATCTGAGAACTTTTCCCTCCTAGAGCCAGTGTGCTATACACAGCGATTTCAAATAAGATTATCCAAGATATAACTGCTTCAAACGTTTCTGAAAACCCAACTGAAGCAACAGAAAATGTCAGTTCGGCGGGAATACATTATAAACCAATAAACAATGCTCTATAAATGAGAGTCAAATAAAGTATCCTTGTCGGATATCCTTATAGAAAATGTGGAAGGTCAATTTCCCTTTCCGTCGGCTCCGGTATTCACATGAAACATTTTGGTTTCGAAAGCCATTTGCAGAATTGCTGGCCCTTGGATGTGTTGATACATTTCCCGTTTGCACCTGTTCATCATCATCACTATAGACAGCAGTACATCAGTGGTTCACACTAATGCTTAACTGTCACACAGCTATGAAGAAAAAGCAAACCTTATATAGAAGAGAAAAGGAAGAAGGAAGGGGACGGGAAGGGACCTAACTACTGAAAATAACTACGTCCATATTCAAACATTCAACATCAAGGTGCCTACACCTTGCAAACGAACATCCGAGCTGCAAGTGAGAGTAAGGCTGGACAGCTTCCTTACGGCTTTAGCTGCCCAACGTCACTAAATGTACTCACTTCACAGACAACTCGGCCAAACAACGAAAACATTCACGCCACTGAGCTCGACTAGTCGCCATCTTACCTAGAGTCTCCAGCCACCGACTCTGTGAGTCGCGAGGGTCCCAGCCCGGAAGATGAACACGACCCACAGTGGCAAACCCTTTGGTGAACGACTTCATTTCCCTACACCAGTCCATTATCTGTTCACCTCGCACCTTACACCAGTCAGCGAACAGTGCTCGGTGTGAAAGACGATTAGCTGGCATTCATAATACATGACATAACCATCTAAGCCTGTGCAAACGTAGAGATTGAACAAAAGAACTCACTTGGCAATCACTACCAAACACCCGCTTCCTAACCTCCTCGTTACTTACACTCTGGTGCCACCCGATACGAGCGATTGAACGCAGACATCGGTGGTCAAATACTTGAAGACGGTTCACGTCTTCTACCCTGAGCGGCCAGGTTCGGCTGCCGTAAATTAATACGTTCCTCACTGTTGTCTTATATACGCGACACTCAAGCACCAGAGATACCCCAGATCAGCGAAGACCGTCCTAACCTTAGAAATGCGCCCTTCTATTTCATTCCCTACACCTCCGCCGCCGCTGATGCAGCTTCCCAGGCATACGAACCACTAAACAACCTCCATGACTACAATATCTAACATTAAATCTACGTGATCACAGTAATCCTGCAGAAGCACTTTGCATTTTGAGGCTGCAAAGTGCATTCCAGAGTATTTAACAGAACGCGAAATAGCGTCCAGCATTGCTTGTGTCGATTGAAAGTTGTCAAACAGCAACACCTTGTCATCAGCATAATTAAGATCAGTCAGTCTTTCACCAGGTAAGAGGTCCACGCCGACACCCTGTGAGTGCCACAGGCAGTCCTCCATTATTTTTGACTGACAGAATTAAACAAGTGGTGGGAGTGGACAACCTTGACGTACGCCGCTCATGGTGCTGAGACTGTCAGACAGTTCACCGTAAACCCTAATCTGAGCTGAAGTGTGGAGTAAAGTGCCGACAGTATGTTTACGCACTTAGTCGGCACACCTCTGCGTTTGAGCGACTCTAAAAGTGTACGTCGATCCAGTGAATCAAACACACCTTGATAGTCGAGAGATACAGCGATTGTTGGCCGCTGATATACATGACGCTGCTCCAAAATTTGACGAAGAGTAAAAATGTGATCTATACGTCTTCGCCCGGAGCGAAATCCTGCCAGTTCTTCCTAATGTTTACCTCCCGAACTACAGTGAGTCGGCGGAGTATAATGGATGCTAGAACCCTAGAAATGACTGGGGTCAAATTAATTCCCCTATGGTTTTCGCAAGAGTCCCTGATACCCTTCATGAATATGGGAACTATTATCGAATGACCCCAACTAGACGGGATGGTTTCCGTCGTTCACACAAGTTTAAACAAATGAGTCAAAGCCTCTACTAACGCCTCTCCCGCTTCTTTGAAAAATGCCAGCACGAGATCATCTGGACCAGCAGACTTATTACGCTTGAGAGCCGCAATGCAATTACGGACCTCAGTCTCAGTGGGTGGTTCCAAGTCTAACGACCAGGGCACTATATTACAAGTTTGTGGTGGCAACGCAGTAGAAGAAGGAGGCCAGTTAAATTGACCCTCAACGTGTTTCACCCATCGCTTCAACCTTCTGGACTTATTATGTTTGAGTGTGCCGTCTGTGTCATTGACAGACGGTCGACTGTGGCCAGTGGCACGGATAAGCTTAAACAATTTGCCAGTGTTTCCTGAAGCAAAATCCGTCTCCATTTCCTTAACTTTCCCCAATAACCAAGCCTCACAATCAGCCTTTAGGCTGCGTTTCAGTTTCCTACGGACATCTCTTCTACACTTGTTATATGAACTGCCATGAGGGATGTTCCGTCTGGCTTCTAACAACTCTAGGGATTTCTCCGAGATCCACTGTTTGTTCATTCCATCTACTCTCGTGCCGCATGCTAATGTACCTGGTTCACGAACGGCCTGTATGATCTGGTTCCAGCAGCAATCAGGATCTTCGGAGTGAGAACTACTAAGGCAGGCTTCTAAGGTGGTTTGATTATTATGCTTCCCCGACGGTATAGTCAGTTTCTTAACAGCCAATCGTTGCTGTCGGTGGAGTCGTTGCTCAGCAAAAGTGAGTTGGAAACGACAACATACCAGTGCATGATCTGAATCTAGGTATGTGCTACAATAAGAACGACAGTCCTGAATGGAACCCCGCCACGTATAACCAACAGTTATGTGGTCTATCTGAAACCAGGTTCGATTCAGAGAGGGGGCCGCCAAGTATAGCGATGACGCGCACGATGCCTTAAACTAGTGCTGACTAGAAACAGCCTATGCTCAGCGCACAGCTGCAACAGTCGCCCGCCATTTTCCGACCGATGTGATGCTATCTCAAACATGCCACCTAAACGAGATTCGGCCTCACCAAAGCGGCCGATCTGGACGTCCATACTTCCGGCCAGAACGACTATATCATAACCACGTGCCGAATAAAAGACGTCTTTGACGCCGGTGTCACTACAGTCAGTTGGAGCACAAGCAGACACAACGAAAAGATTTCTGACAGTTTTGTTTCTAGAACTGACCCTAACAGAACCTGTCAAGCGGACGGCACAAAGTTTACTATTAACAGGAATCCAATCTATCAGTGCGGCTGCGGCCGTCGTGCTGAGGACTATACCTACTACAGACTGACCGGTAACGGCGGCCGCAGTCACCTGAAGTGTATAACTAGTATCGGGTAGAAAGTGCAGGTGCTGTTAATTTCATATGTTGACTACTGTCGTGGATTTTAGTCTCTGAGATACAGCAAACATCGATATGCAATGAGTCTAACGTTCGTGCGACAGCAGCCTGTTGGCCTTTCTGTTTTAGAGTACGAACGTTGAAGGCACCTATATTAATTTACTTTTTATGTCGAAGCACAGTACGAGGGAGGTCTGAGACTGAGTGGCGAGAGCTAGGAATTATCGACACAGTGTTGCTGTGATTAATTATATCTCTTGTGGGACCTGTAGAGAAATTGTCAGATTTGTGGTTCGGGAGAGGCCTGAGAGCTGGAATTGATAGAACAGTGGGAGAGGGGTCAGCAGTAGTATGTTTTCGCCTATCTACCCTGCTGTACGCAGCAGATAGGGTGACCCAATTTATACTGCGAGACGGCCGATGCAGCATGGAATTGTTTGTGCTGTGAGTATTCATGGTTGTGTGTGGGCTGAGATACTGCCTGAAATGAGTAACTCTGTCCAAATTATCCCAAAAGGTCATCGAGATGCGCAAGTCGTCACACCGCGTCAAGGTCCAGTCTCACCGTGACGGCTGCACCTGTTTCCTGTAATGATGAAAGCCTCTGGACCCACTGGTTCGCCTGATGTTTTACGTTTAAGGCACAAACAAATACGGACATACAGAGGACAAAGTCAAGTTCGGAAGAACAGTGTGTGGGAGGAGGGCCTACACAGCATGCGAGAAGTAAATGAGCAATCAGCTATAGAAATAACAGTTTGAATGTACGATGGATTACGTGCGCAGATGTAAGCTGTGATGCATTTAGTACTCTTTTTAACCCGCTTGATGATAAGTGGTAAGGGAGCCAAAACAACGCTCTGAAGGCCACTTTACTTATAAAATGATTTTCATTTGTGATAACTAGACTAATCATGGAAGTAACCTTTCCCAGACGATATCTTGTATATGAACTGACGTATTGTGTCCAAGCCTTCACACGGATGATGATTGCTGTAGATTCCCCGATTAAGATTATGGGGTCTGTTGGCCGTGAGTGCTTATAAAGTTTGGGTACATTCAAATCACCCTTGACAGAAAAGTTGAAGAAGCACTGTAAAAGGATAAATTGCCCAGAGGAGAAAGGCTGGCTTCTTCCTCGAAAGTGCAATTTGAGGGTGGGCGGTATACTACAGCACAACTAGTGTCTTTGGGTAGTTTACATTGAAACCATAGCGCATCACACTTATTCGAGGAAGCAAGTCTTCATACAACTGTGGGCACAAGAGAAATAAGGGTCAGGGAATTAACTGATCTCAACACCTCCAAAGATAGATCATTGTAAGTAAAATCAGTACCCAGGAACATTTAGCCCCTTGTCAGTGACTTTTGTTCTAAGACAAATTTCCATGAACTCAACAGTGCAAAGGTTAATTTCATGCACCACTTTTCTGACTCTTGGTACTTCAATATATACGCAACTGGCATATTAGCACTTCAGAATAAATTTGTCACTTAGTTGCGTAGTGAAAAAAAAGAATGGCACTACAAAAAGCTTGGAAGAGAATAGGCAATAGTGAAATGGTGTATACAGGCGGTGACTAAACATGAAATGAGTTGCCCCGCGCAGTGACTTTACATGCCTGATTACCGCCTAGATTTACAAGAGCTTACCTGTGAGACGCTGGTCACACGTTGGTTGGTGAGCAACCACTTCTTTCTGTCATTTCTCTTGGTGAGTTTGCGAGGGTGATTTAAGGTATCGCGCCCAAAACATTGAAACGAAATTTTGTTCGGAAAAAATATTTAATAAAGAACAAAATTTGGAACTGCATGGCCACATATAAGCACATTTCGTACCATGAGATCACCCCGGCTAAGTTGTACTGTTTTGTGTTTCTGAAAAACCCCAAAACAGGTACCTTATCAGGAGAATCTGTTGGAAGTATGAAATTACTTCGAGAGTTTAATCCATTGTTTGAATAATGTGGTGCTACAGTCTGTTAACCGTTCAGGTAGATAATTCTACTATCCGGAAAGAGGACCGGACAAGTCCATGGCGAATCTTTAGTATCCATATAGGAGTAGAACGTAAGATCGCTTCATCTTAAAGCTGGGGGTCATTCTTGATATGTGGCCTCGTTCTGCGAAGATGATGAGGCCTTCTCCGTCCTTGTGCCAAAAGAATAAACGAAACGCTTTTCGCCTAATGATCTGTCAGGCACGAGTCGTGTCTAGATTTTAGTCAACTTGCTGGCATTCAACAAGAAGCCTGCATGCAATGAACAAGTCACAACAACCTATCCACTTCCGATGGAGAATTTGTTCGTTACAGCCATTTGTGTAAGAGCAAGCGTTACTGATTAGTTCGAGAAACTCTACCACGACCTGGAAGCAGATGATGTCAGAGTCATGTGATTGCTATCTGTGTCTGATTGAGTTGTCGGTGAGACAGCTGCAAGTTAAGACACGAAGCGGTAAAAGCAGCACGAAAGTTGCTTTAATGATGACGCTTTCTTTTTTATTACGAGTGAGTTGATTGTACGCAAGTTTGTAGGCAATTTGTTGCTGAATACCTGCGTCTTTTAGTCATATGGCTTCAATTTTCTACTTCGTTTTGCTATCCATTTGGGGGTATTTTTCGGCCTCCAGTGTCGTAAGGCAGGCAAATACATGAATACCCTACTGATACATTACTGCCTACGACAATGATGATGGTGAAAGTAACTGAATTCATTCCAAATAAAGTCCTATGGCCATTCGACGAGATTCACGGGTGAACCCTTATGGGTTTCGTCAACTATCAGTTATACTAACCGGCATTTGGTTAGCGGTATAAATATGGGTGTCATGACAATTTTGGAGGTGTTCGTACCGATAAGTGATGAAATTGTGTCCTTGCGTAAATTCTGGGTGCTGCACTTTGTTTTGAACGGCGATGTGAAATAAACATCAGTCTGTAGATGTCAGTATAATAAAATGAGTGAAAGGGTTTAGTCAAGGGTGAAAAACGGCATCTTCAATAAACATGACAATTGGAAGAAGTAGTAAGCCATTCAGTGCGATAATAAAATAGCAGAATCATATTTCAAAAGAATGTTGCACTAGCGAGCTGAAGGGAAGATGCTAAGGTGTAAACTATAATCATACGGTCTATGGCAGAATAATTGGAAGAATCTGATGGGTCCTACCATGGATAAATGACAACTGAAAAAGAACACCTGCTAAACATGTCCTTTGGAGCAAACCATAAAGCGTAGCGTAATGAACTGAAATATGCGTAATATAACATGACTTGAAGGTATCAAAAGTATAATGGTAGGAGAACAGCTTCCTTGCCAGCACAGCTGATGTATTCATCAGTAGGAAACAACAAAAAACGCCAGAATGACAACGATTTTTGCTGAATAGTCCGCCACTGCTCTCTGCACACGTTCTCCGTCAGGGTGCACGTATCCCGCCAACGTTGCCGTAACTGATGCAAAAGTCAAGAGCATGAAAATGATGTGTACGTCTCTCACTACTTTACCTCTTGGCGTTCGACAGCTACAGTGGATCACTTATGAAACTGAGCTGTTGTGCTCTCTGCTCTTGAACAGCATAAGCCATTGTTGCCTGTAATTATAGCCCTTTTTGTGTGCTTTGTTCTTTTCCGTAAGCCGCTCACTGAATCATGTGGTAATGTTTGTGCCTTTTTTGGCCAAATGAGTCATAATTAACTTCTTGAGGTATGTTTGTGTGTAATTTATGAAGTATGCCCATTTACTGTTGCATGGTTATTCCCGAGAGTTTCCAACATCACACTTGATTTGGTGAATGAAATAACTCACCTAAGCAACACAAAACCCTAGAAGCTGAATGGCACTTCGTGGGTTTTGATGGATAAGAGGAACCATGTGTAAAATCATGGTTCTCAATTCAGACATGCCGCGGATAACTACACAGCAATGTTCGTAGTGTTTAGTAATTTCTGATAATTTTAACAGTAACTTCAGTGTTGTGGTATCAGCCTTCTGTTTTTGACTAAATATAACGGTGAATAGTGGTTACTGCTTGAAAAACAGATGGTTCGCACATCTAGGAACTCTAGGTTTGGAGCAAACATAAGGTTTATGCTATCTAAACTTTGCGTTTATTGACAAGCATCCCCACGTGGTCACAGAGTTGAGTGCCCTAACGCGCACACCACCGAGAAAATGTTTCTGTGCATATTGTAACTATCATGTGCATGTAAACACATCAGAATCAGGTGGTGCTGAAGTTACAAAAGAGTATGTGTGCGACGTCTGGATGTAACTTGGACCATCGATTCGAAGGGAATGCTAATTCATTGGGTAGTTTGTTGTTAGAGACTTGAGTGGTTCATCCTTACAAACAGTAATGAAACGAATGTCGTGCCCTATAATTCATAAAACTTTCCAGGATGTACACAGGTATTCTATGGAGAACGGTGGGGTGCTGGACCATTTTGCGATTCCAATAGATTATTTTAATCATTTGCCTGGTGCCTGGCGCTCCTGAAGTCACAGTATGAGAACCAGAAGAGCATGTCAATAACGTTTCCACCATTTTTTCAACAAGGAGCTAGGCAGATATTGGCCATCCGCAGAAGGTGAATCTGCAAAAATGAACCAAACCATTGAATTGGAATAATAAATGCGTACTATTTACCCATCTACCTTGTCCCACCATATCAAAGAACACGTAGATGAATTTCTACGTTTGATTCACAAAGTGATAAAGTGCCTACATGAACGCAGCGGATGCACCGACACATACATAACAAACGAAAAAGATTTGCACTCTAACCTGGGAAGAATGAGCGGGAGCACATTTCAAGTGGTCTTCCTCTTAAAAAAAGTTGCTGTTTGAAGCATTCGTACCATTCTGATCATCACCCGTTATAAACACTCAATTTTCTAATGTAAACGTATACAGCACTACCCAGTCACATTATTTCTTCAAGCCTACATTTCGCCAGCTACGGCAATTCTCCTGCGGTTAGATATTTTTTACTCTATAGTGGCTAACGTGGTTGGTCGTGCGTATTTCTCACGGTTATTCAACAGAGAAGACGGAGTTGACAATAAGACATTCAATAACTGTAAGCTACAACCCATAGTTGTTCAAGTGGTCTTCATAAATGAAAGAAAATGATTTTAAAAAATGTGTGGGTTCTGTTTTCTGAACTTATAAAAAGTAAACTCAGTTAATGGCTTGAAAGAATTGAAATCAGCGCTGTGAAACTCAGAAATTGACTGAAAGGTATCACGAATTTCATGTACGTCGTGCTTATCAGTTAGCCAGGTTTCTAACCTGTCACATCTGAGTAGTTCAAGAGTTATGGGCTCCATCCTAGGAATGCCGTCCAGGTTCCTTAGTGTTGCTCACTCAAGTGCACGGGACCAAATTGAGCCGGACAAATGGAGGAGAATGTCTTCAAGTTGCATCGTCTCAAGGCAATCGTGGATATGTAGGAGAAAGGATGATTCAACACACCTTCGTTGGAGATGGCCGTGGCAAACCAGCAGTTCCACAGAACGACCAAAAATGCTATCGATCACAGAAAGTGGTTCGAAAATGCTTGTAACCCAGTGGGGAGTAAGCAGTCTAAACAAAGCTACCGTTTTCTCAGAAAGAGAATAATTTATGATCGGTACGTTCAGCATGGAAAACGGTATTTGGTTTTCCCACTTTCCTTGTGTTGCTCCCATGTCTAGCAAATGAATCCGAAACTGACGTTTATTTCATTTCTCTTACCGTATGCATGTCTTCATCTATCTGCATCCAGAAGACACAACCGTGGACTAGGATTATATATATATATATATAAACTATATCAGCATAAAAGTCTTTCCATATTCATCTATTGTTATAATTAGTATACAATCGTAACTTATCTGTGCTGCAACGTGTCATCGGCACAACAGATGGCAACCTTACACTAACGCACAGAAGTTCGGTGCCTCTGTATGTGTATCCACAAGATAATAAGGTAAGGTAAGTAGGGTAGAAGAATTAATATCAATAGCCGCAGTCAATAATATGCACTTAGTTGGCAAACGTTAGTCATGGTAGAGACACTACTACGACGATGAAATTGTTGCAGACGTGAAGCTCCATTTGGCCCACACTAGACCCTGGCACCGGGTTCGATTCTGCTGCCCCAAATGAGTCTGAATGAGGCGCGTACTGACCCGCAAGCACTAGTGTACTGTTTACATATATGTGTGTACTGCGTATATGTGCGTACAGCTATAGCGTAAAGTGTACATAACAATGCCAATGTTTGTAATGATAAAACTATCTTACAATGTATGCCATGTATGACAAGTAAAAGCACCATGGCCGTAGTAATCATCAGAACACACGTTGAACAGATGCTCTGCTCTTGTCCAGGCATCTGTTACACAACTATCTGACGGAGAATAAAAGATATGCTTTTGAGTCTAGAGGGAAAATTCAATGCAAGATGATCTGCCGAGATGAATGCCATAGTACCATAAAGTGGATGTAATACTACGGCTGGTTCTGAACAGCGCAAAAGTACCATCAATTTTTTCGACGTACCAACTATGATAACCAATAGTCGCTAGTCTCACACTCATCAAAAATGTCAGATCACTAGTTTCTGGACGTTCAACTACATGTTAGTTCAGAAGAAACTAGTTGTAGTAATCGGGAGACAACCCTGGTCCGCCAGATTTACGAAGTGTAAAATTTTCCGGAAATACTAGTCCACACTGTACTTAGGATCGTAAAACGTGTTGCAGACTATCCTCTTACTACATGCAACCTCGTTTGTCTCCCATCTTGGTCGCACCCTCGATGGCTGGATCCCAAACCTCCCTATCTATTTTCACATATCTGCGTCGCTTAGTACTCACAAGACAGGTCTCAACCTCTCCATAATATATACTGCATTTTCTGTTTGTATGAAATTTATTCTGTCACCGGTACACATCAAGTTTACCCGTAAATCGTCAAGTTAAAGAAGAGGTTACTACACATCGTCTGCTTTTGCAAACGGCAAAGCAACTTTACTATACCGTTTACTCTAAAGTGGACTTTTCAACTTTGTTACCGTTCATCTTTTGGGATGTTTTCAAATAACTATTCAACTTATATCGCTACATTTTCGCTAATTTCGCGACAACAAATGTATATATGGTTTTTTTCATAAGTTGGGTTAACAACGGCAGTTTACTAGAGTGACCCAAGTATTTGGGTCACTCTAGTAGTACGTGTTTCGCAAACTAATTACGTACGGAATATCGGTTGGACACGACGGAACACAATGTTCCCCATGAAAAACACATTACTAGCCTCTGCTGCTCCCTTCGTAGGTTTTTGCATCTGGGCCACTAACCTTTCAGATGCCCCTGGAGGGGGCACAAGTTTTGGGACTTCTGTCGCTACTTCTAAAAAACACAACGTGAGATGATGATACGCTATGACGCACTTTCAAATATATCGAGCAGCATTCGTGGTTTTTGAGTATGCGCATTCAACGCTCAACGAAACCTATGAAATTCACTATGTATAACGGAATATGTGACACAATTGTGTCACAAATTTAAATTTGTGCCAGAATAATCTACATCGGTGTAAGTATACTTACGCCACCTTATAAGGTGGGGTGCAGTGATTGCATTTCAAACGTTCTCAGCCTTAGCCCTGACCATATGATTCAAGCCTGCATTGGGAAAGCATGGAAACTGGCGCAGTATCAACGATACAGTTGTCTTACCGCGCGAGAAAACTGCAAGTGACATTTGGTTGATGGACTATTGAAAGCAGTTCAAACTAATATCGCTGACTGTACAACACTTAAAAACTCTCTCAATGACCAAACATTTCGCAGGTCTGCATTAGAAAACTGATTCAAAATAATGAAAGTGACAGTCGCTGTTAGTTTCTTGAACTTTGGCGCGTGGTCCAATTTTCTGTTGAGTGATGAAGTAGCTGCCTGAGTGAGTGGTTGATGATTGTTACGTGTTAATATAATGTTGGTGGCCAAGTCCCCTGCTCTATTTATTCCCTTCTCATCGATTCGTCTCCTTGCGTTGGAATTACTCATACCGATTACGAGCTTTTCTTACAATCTGACACTATCGTTCAAGTTGCGCGTGTAAAAAATCATTTCTCCTGTGAATGCGGATCTTGATGTATTATTAAATCTTGATACTGTTACTTGTGAAACTTGTTCCCTCGTAGTTTTTCTTTCTTACTTTCCTTTGCCGGACCTTTGTTTGTATGTACCCTGGTTTCTTTTTGTCTGACCGCTTCGCCATTACGTGACTGTTGCATTCGGTCATACTTACGTGAACCGTTAATCTCGGAACTTGTATACTCGGTGGATTCAATATCGAGGTGTTTTGTTGTCTTCCACTATTTGGTTTATCATATTGTTTTTTGACATTAGCACCTTATTAATAGGAAACTCGCTAATACGACTGTCTTCCTTTTTGGATCCGAATTGGTTGCTCGACGGGCCCAGAATTTATAGACGCTCGTTACTTACAGACGCGACTATCGTGGATCCAGCGTATCGAGAGACGTTTGCGAGAAGACTGAGCGTTGCTTGAACACCCACTGGTCGTCCGGGATTGACAGTGCTCGATAGGTCCGCGTTGTTGAAGTCGAACTGTTTCTGATGACTGGGACAATTCCGACATTCCTTCTACAATGGCCGAGATAATCGAGGTTGATACGCATGATGTGCAAGGACAGTCTCCTGGCTAACAATCTGCCAATGCTCCTCCGAGGACAACCGTGTCACTGAGTTTGCCTGCTGCGGCTGTCTGTGTGAAGAATTATCCTGTTCCATATATCCAACACTTGAGCAGTGATCTTCAGGTGACCCATGTTGATGACGATATCAAAACTTATTTAAATGTTCCCGATGTTCCCGCTTCAGTGATTCCTTGTATGTGCCTTTTCCTTCTAAGGATTCTCATCATTTTCTTAGAGACAAGCCTGGGATTGTTGAGCTGTCTGCTGTATCATGATTGTGGCGTGCTTGGGGCCCCTAGTGCTAAGCAAGGCCCATGCCCAGAGATAGCTTTAGGGACGGTGGCAGCCCCACCGTAGAAGACGGAGTGTGTATCTAAACTTCCTAACCTTCTCCCACCTATAACTCGTTGTTCACTTGAGCGAAATTTGGTGATGGATGACAGCCTTATTTAAGAAGAGTTGCGTCTAAAGAAAGTGGAGCTAAGGTTTATGAGGGCACAACTAGAATTTCGCAAGAGGTTGTTGGAAAGGTCTGATTCTTCTAAGACTGAGGAGTCGACGGAGAGGGTGGGTACAAACGCCCCCCTCGTCTGGTTCTTCATATAGACCTACTTACGGGTTCCAATTTAGCTCCATGGAGCAGTATTTACGCAACTCAGCTATCAGTGTGGGCCTGCCAAAATTCGAGCTAGAACCTTTTGAAGTTTCTCCCTTGAAATTTCATTGTTTCATGCAAAATTTTGAACTTAACGTGGCTAACTGATTGAGTGATGAAGGAAAAAATTGTCTTACCTTATTTATTATTGTAAGTGTCGAGCTAAGGCAGCTATCGAACATTGCGTATTGCTGCCCAGAGAAGTAGGATTCACCGAGGCGACTGGAATATTGAGGCAGCGATTTGGAAGGCCGCATGAGATCATTCACGCTGTCACCAAGGACGTTTTTAACGGTCCGAGGCTCGCCATAGGAGACACTGAACGTCTTCAACGTTCAGCCACTCAGATGAAGGGTTGTCAGTTTACGCCGTCCCAACTGAGTTAAGTTGTCCAACCAAATTTCCGCGTATCGTGGATAGACTTCTTCGCCCATTACAAGATAAGTGGGCGGAAATGGCTGATTCTGTTATAAACACTGGTCGGAAGCCTACTTTCAACGACCTACTTGAGTTTATAGAGAGGCGGATCTCGATTTCTAGTAATCTACATGGTCAACTCATCGGCCGTTCAGTCCAGGGCCGCATCAGTGGAACTGAGACCGCGCGCTTCTGCGAGGACTCGCAACGGATGCCGCGTGTGTCAACCGTTGTCGGAGTGGCAAGTAGGCCCCACCAGTGCGCACCAGTGGTGACGATCAAGATTTGCCGACATGCCGGCGATTTGAAAGCATGTCATTAGAAGGGAGACGCGAAGTTCTAAGAAAGTGTAAACGATGCTTCGTTTGTCTACTGCCAAACCACACAGCCAAGTATTGCAGGGTCCGTATTCAGTGTTCACGGCCTCTATGTAGAGGGCGACATCATACCCTGATGCACGCGGACCTGGCGCCTTCTGGAACTGAGGTCGAAGTGAAGGAGTAAAGCTGTGGAGCCAACTCTTGGCATGAGAGAGGTGTCCGTCTAGGTTTCTTACCTGTCAGATTGATTGGGGCAGTCGGGACGGTCGAAATATATGCACTTCTAGATGACGGGTCGGATACCACATCCATAGATGAGTCTTTAGCTGCGCGGCTACAGCTGCCAGCATGTGAACGAACGCTTAGCATCTGTACATTGAATAGGACCGCTACGATCGATTGCCAACAGCTGAGTTTAGAAGTTGAATCTTTAGATGATGGAAGTAGGGTCATGGTCGACAAGGCTTTTACTGTCAAGGGTCTTACGATTTAACGGGTGGAAACCATATCCAAGGATGACGTTCACCGGTGGCCCAACATGGCCGGTCTGCCCATCACCCTTTTGGGGGAAGGTTAAGTCGGGCTAGTTATAGGTTGCGACGTGCCTGAAGCACATTTAGTAATAGATCAGCGTGCAGGAAGCAGGCGTCAGCCATACGCTGTAAAAACCATCTTGGGATGGACCTTGCGAGGTCCCATATCACTCTCAGCAAACAGCAGGGCGGTTGTTCCTTGCTTAAGGGGTGCTGAGCTAACACGGTTGATTCAGCATATGTTCGTCTTAGAGTTTGTCGAGAGCGAAATTTCCGAAGAGGTGGTTCATTCATGCATTGACCAGCGAGCTGAGCGTGTTGTAGAGTCCACAGTTACGTTGAAGGACGGTCGGTATGAGATTGGCTCGCCGTGGCCTCTTGACAGTGTAAACCTCCCAAATGACCGGTGGTTGGCTCAGGAGCGTCTGAATTTATTAGGAAGCAGACTTCCCCACGATACTGAATTAGCACGTAAATATAGCGAGATTATCAAGGCACAGTTGGCTGGAGATTATATATCCAGAGTTGACATCATCGAGGATAGGACACCTTGCCGGTGGTACTTGATTCATCAGCTGGTGTTGAGTTCGAATAAACCCGGGAAGATGCGAATAGTATTCGATTGCGCAGCGAAATACAAGGACACCTCTTTGAAGAAAGTGCTGCTGCAGGGGCTAGTCCTTACGAACAACTTAGTGAGTGTGTTGTTACGGTTCCGAAAGGGTTTGATAGCCTTGTTCCCAGACATCGAGGGAACATTTTTGCAGGTGAATGTACCTGGAATAGACCGATGGGCACTGAGCTTTCTTTGGTAGAGTAATGAACCAATGTCCGGCTCACCGGGCACTACGAAATTACAGTTCATCTTGTCAGGGCTACTTCTTCCCCCTTCTGCGCGTCATATGCACTCAGGAAGACTGCAACCGATAGTGTGCATCGATTCAGCAAGCTGGCCAGCCAAATTGCGTTTGAGAATTTTTATGTCGACGACTGCTCGGTATCAGTGGATACGCTTGAATATGCCAGACGTGTAGCGTCTGATTTGCGCGAAATCCTTCACATGGGTGGGTTTAGACAAGTAGAGTGGAAGTCTTACACAGCAGAGGCGCTCTCGGAAATACCATCGAACGAAAGAACATGTGTCAGCAGCACTGGACATAGGTGAACGCAGTCACCAGATGACCATTGGAGTCCAGTGGCACGTATCGGAAGACTGTTTCAAGTTTCGCGTATCTTTGCCGAAGAAGACATTTACTCGTAGAGGCTTGTTAGCCTGTATCGCGTTGGTATACGACCCATTGGGGTTAATTGCTCCGCTTGTTCTCCTTGGTCGGAAGTTGCTCCATGGCATATGTGGCGCGAATATCGGGTGGGATGCACCATTAGACGAGAGATGTCTACGTGAGTGGGATAGGTGGTCACGGGGTGTAGCATCGAGATACTCAATTAGAGTTCAGCGTTGTGTTAAACCCCATGGGAGACGTCGAGACGTTCGGAGTTGCATATGTTTTCCGACGCTTTCGAGGCGGGTTATGGAGCCGTCGGCTATCTCCGAGAAGTCTTGGGAGACGGCAGCATTTTTTTCTGCTTCTTGATGGGGAAGTCTTGTGTTGCACCTGTGAAGCACTCATCTATCCAAAGGTTGGAACTTACAGCCGCAGTATTGGCGGCTAAACTTGAGAGATTTACAGTAAGTGAAATCAAGCTAACCTATGATAACATCACACTTTGGACAGACTCCGTCATCGTGTTGAGATACTTGAGAAACACCTCCTGTTGCTTCGTCACATTTGTGGCCAACCGTGTCCAACTAATTCGTGATTACACCCAGGAGTGTCGATGGCGACACATT
>QNGE01003445.1:0-11323 GCA_008508345.1 Paragonimus westermani | reverse complement strand
CTGTCTAATTTCGGCATTTAGAAGTTTACAGGGCTCGCACTAAATTGGGGTAAGGGAAACGGTCAAAGTAGGTGGTGTAAGAACAAGGATTAGTAATGTATCTCATTTGGAGAAGAGATCAAAGAGTAGGGCCACCTTTCACCATCAAGCAAACCTCAGCAATCTCATGATAACGCAAGAAACCTTGATAAAATCAACAACGGTGTGTTCGGATTCTCCGTATAATCTGCCTTTACTGTTCACTGAACATTTTGCTGTCTCAGAATGGAAAATTATATATATAGAGAGAGAATCTACAGCTCGTTGTACTTTGTTATTCATTCTTGTACGTTGTGTGCAGACCATATGTTGACTTCGCTTACGCCCTTGTTTCGAACCATAATCATCAGCTTCCAGTTTGATTGACAACAGGGGTAAACGAGCGTTTTCTCGCACCAACTCTATCCTCTTCTACTCTGTGGATTCTTCTCTGGTAAAATAACCACATGAATGAAATGCTCCCAAATCCCTGCACCTGTCGACCTGCAGCGTTCGACGATTACCATCTTACGCTGCATATAACATAATTTATCTCACTTCGTCCGAAACTGCCCACTGATTCTGTTCTTATATCGTGTGCAGTGACCCGCTCAACTCAACGGACCTCGGCTAATTAGTGAGTCGTTCTGTTTTTGCTTACAGGTCTTTCGTTTTATTTGTCAGCAAACCGCTCGCACTCATTTATTGCCGTCACAGCTCTTTTCTAGCGCTATATTTCTGGTCAACCTCATCATCCCTTTGGTTTGGCCAACTCTTAAATGGACAGTGCTTCATCTCAATTTTTTGTAATATTGCCAAGGCTTGACAAGGCCATAAACATCGACACTAATGCTAAACACAGTTTTGCTTAAAAATTGCTCGACTGTAATGCGCGAAAACCTAGACTATGGTTTTATCATACCGATATTGTCTTTAATATCAAGAGAACAACATCGGGGAAATTATGATTTTCATATATGGTGCAGTTGCTCCTCTCCGGTGTCTCAGAGGAGGTGGAGGATCCGCTAGAATCCCTTCTATCTGATTTCACAAACTCGTCTAAAAGTCGCAATCATAAAACGGATTGGAAAGTTGGAAGGCGAACGGTTACATGATTCTCTCGTTTCAATCAATCTTGCTCACTGCTCTATATTCTAACCGCTACGTTATATGAGGGGCCTTTTGGGCTCGCGGAGGCTTGACGACGCAATCACAAGTCACTTGTGAGAGGAGTGGTCACAGTCTGCAGCTAACATAAACGAGGACAGTTTGATCTTCTAGTCAGCGGTTTTCTGTGGCAGGTTACGCATGGGCAATATAGCGTGTAGATCGTCTATCTGAGGAGGCACTCACTCAACAGCCGTGCACGATCGAACTCGTGTTGACCGTGAAGGTGGTACAGGTGCCGATGAATCTTCCGACACAAAACGAAGAAGGTTACTCAGCCACGCACATTTCGAACGCGTTACACATCACCGTCAAACCAGCAAGCCAGCCAGCAACAGCCACGGTTGTCGCTGGCTTGACGGGTACTAGTCGACTACTTTATGCCGGGGGTTGATTGACCGGTTAGTAGTTTCTCATTGACACCGGAGCCGAACTCATCGTTATACCACCGCAGTAGAATGGTCTACCTCAACCTGGTCAGTACGCTCCACAGGCCGCAAGTCGGAGTCCACTGAAACATTCGACAAATGCTCACTGACTGTCTTCCCTGGTCCCCGACGAGGTTTCTAATGGATATTTCTTCTTGGTGATTTTCAGACACTACGAATTGGAGCAGACTTTCTGCGCACTTCAACCTCCCTTGGGAATTCAAGGGGCTTAATCCACTTGACAACACTACTGCCTGCTTGATCAACGACGTCCCAGTAATGGTTGCATCAGCCGGCGCGCGGACTGCCCATCCACTAAGACCGTCGACCGCAGTATTGACGAAGCACTTTTCATGAGTAACTCGGCCGTGTTCTTATGCCGTGACGGTTGGACACAGTGGGCAGCACAACACTAGAGCTCCAGTCATCTCTCCCCCTCGCCGTTTACACCATGAACGAAGTAAACGATTCTAAATACTTGTTCGAGTTAAACACCTCGGCCGGTCATTTGGATCACTGTGTTGCCGAGCTTCACGGCAATCTTATAACGCTATGTTTAATCGCAGTAACCGTCATTAGCCAACGCCTCCTGCCTGAGTGTGCTTATGTTGAAGAAATGTTTCCTCGCCTAATTAGCAATTTACAGACTGGTGGCATGCAACATGAATTCAAGCACGACGATAGACATATGCACAGATACGTTTTGTGAAAGCAGCAAATTCAGCTGTTAAAATGCTCTATGGTTGTGGTGAACGTGGATGCCCAATACTGATTGAAACTCCATAAGCACGTTCGATAAGACCACACAATTTTGGTTGCGGTTTAAAGTCATCAATTCCTTATCACGAACCGGAAGAGTCACTGATTACACTCGACACATGTTTTCACGCGGGACAAAATCCATAATTCGGTTCTTCAAACATTTGTAACTTTTGGTGAATAGTTAGCGTTCACATCTATATGAAAACCTTTGTGTTGAACAAGATAGCGACACAAACAAGAGGGAGACTCATTTTTGTTTGGCAAGATGTTTTACTGGTTCCCTGCTGGAGTTGCTGCTGTGAACCACGTTAGTTGTGTAACCCACTCCCCTATTCATTATTCTGACCTGCTCATTTCGGAGCCGCTATTCGTTTTGCTGCGGGGTTATTGCTAACGTCTCAAAAGAGTAAGCAAACGCTTGTCAGCCTGTGGTTAAGATTCTGCAGAGATGTTCAAATAATTCGACGAACGGATCTCAGGTTTATCAGTTAGTTAATGTGTTACTGGGTGCATGTGAAGGCTGAGTGGGACATTCGTTCCCAGTCTGATGCTGTTTACTTGGAACATCTGACGAATAATTGTTCAGAGGAAGCATGTGAGGGATTGCAGTAGTAGCCACGTTTATGATACCACCTAGCTACAACCGTCGGTAAATTGTGGTCCCACAGTGATTAACAAGTACGTCAGCCTGCGCTTGTAACCGTCGCTAGTCGATTGTCGTTAATATGTGTGCGAAGAATATGCTCACTTGGTTAAGAGACTTCGTCAGTCTACTGGGTGAGCATGTTACTCCACTGCACATTAGAAGACCTCGCGGAATCAAGGTAGAAGGAGACCACGTAGCATTTTTCTGCAGCTTTGACTGACGGCACGTGTGAGTGCAATCTGTACAACTTCCTGCGACCAAAATGCGTTCACATGCTGTCTGTCTCCAGAAAGAACATCTGTGTATATAGTGTGTAATTTCCCAACAAGACTGCACTTTCTCTGAGCTAATTTCCAACCCCTCCTAGTAGTTTTGTTGTGTATACTTTGTTCGGAATCGGAATGTTTGGTTCACAACTTACTTTTGCTGATACCAGTGTATCGAATTTTTGAACTACAATCATGTGAAAATCCGACCCAACCCAATTCCCTTAAATATTCACCCCTCTGCATTAAACCTCCCCTGTTTCTGGACGTTAATTGGACCTTGACCAAGACGATTTTGTTTTGTCACGTCAATTTCATGGTTGTGCGAATAACCGGTTGTCAGGCATTATACTTTATTTGAGTGGTGCGTGCAACTCTTTTTTGGAGCTCGGCTCATCCCCATTGTTTTGAACCTGTTGACTGCTCGGAAGAGCTCTTTTGGGTATGAATGCCTTATTGTGTGATAATGGTTCAAATTTAGCCCGTTCAGCAACAAATCGTAACCCATTCCCTGAAAACGATATGTCGATCGAAACTGTTGAGGTTGTCTGAATATTCACTTTGATAATTTGTTCAATAGTACCGTGACATTGCGATCCAATCTCGTTTCGAATATTTGGGATCATTGGTTTATTGCTACGCGTTGCTCAACGTCTTCCTGTAAGATCGTACAACCAGTCAATTTCAGACATATCGCAAAGTACCGCATCAGTGGGTGATCAAGCTGCAGCACGGTTTTCAAAATGGGATTGATGACTTCGTAGGCTACCAAAACTTCCATGTATCAACCAATTTAGTAAACAAGCTGCGCTCTGAATGGCCTTTCCTTCAGCGACCAACGGCTCACTCCTCCACACACTTGAAATGACGCTATCGGGCACGAACTGTCGATAATTAACGACCACCGAATCCAAGACCAGTTTTAGTGAAACATTCTACGGTGCTGTTCGCTCGACAAAATAATGGGTAAAAAAATGGTTACATACCTCAACATTGGCAGTCAGTAAATACAAATAAATCACTCGATTGGTACGCAGATCACTTGCATCAGAATACATAACTATTACATAGTGGTGCGAAGGATCATCTTACAAGTTCGTCCGGTAAATCTAACAAAACTAAAAATTCGTCTCCCGTAAAGCACCTTAATTAAAAACACATGGAATACAAAACGACTGTTTTCACCCGCTTAGCCGTTACACTCGTGGACGAACTTTCAATGGTGTGGAAGCGCCGGGTGAAGTATTATTTTGAAACAGGCGTTCCAGTGGTAGCCCTGAGAAAAACGTGAACGGACATAAGCCAGTAGCCCAGTAAACCGTGCACACGGTTTACAAAAACAACAATCAAAGTGGCGTCAACAACACTGTAGCGCACTCTGCTATGTTATTCCGCTCCGATATGTGCGCGCCTGTTGGCTAAAGATGTGCTTAACATTGGTTGTACATTGACTTCTAAACCAATAAAGTAACATTCAGAAGTGGGTATGTTAGGTTAGGTTGCAAACTGAAGCAACCATATACAAAAGGCGAAATAAAAATAAGAGCGTCAGAAATATCTAGGCATGATTTTTCAACAAATCTAAAGACCGTACGATAACCCCCCTCAATATTTTTTCAAAAGATTTTCTGAGCTCGAATGATGCTTGCACCGTTTAGGCGAATCAGTCTCAAATTCACTATAGATGGTGCTGTGCCTTGGCGATCTTCTTGGATATGAAAGAATTTCCATACTCCTCCCGCCCATAAATGTGGGTCGATCAATATGAAATGTTTCGCGGACGAAAGTATTCATCCATGACAGCCACTCTGCACACGTGACGTACTTAATATACCTAGCAGCCCACCCAGTCGCGTTAGATGCATGCCGAACGGAATCGCCCTCTCTAATATGCTCTTTATTCATAATGCATTTTGGCAGGCAGGTTGCGTATGCTAGAGTTTAAAACTCCTGCTTTCGTTCTCACACAATCATTACGGATTAATGTCAGGAACGCAAAAACAGCAAAATCAAGTCAGTGGGCCTCTGGTGCCTCTTATCTGCGCCGGCTGTCACCAGCACGGTATCGTCAATCTGAAAGTCAGAGTTAGAAGACAATCCGTCGTTCACATTTTCTGACCTGCCAAGAATACGTATTTGACCTGTTACCATTGAGCAGTGAATCTTCCGGTAGAGAATCATTTAACTTTCACTTCAGCATTACCTATCATAAGGAACAACCCACCTGGCTAAAACTGGATGGAATGGATATTGTTAGATATCACCAGTGCGATTTTGCGACTGTTCCACCCTAGCCAGTACTGTCAACATAGTATCGTATTCGAGACTCTGCTCCATGCGCACTGTCTTCAAATTCCGTCAAACGGACCTTATCACTCGTCCACAGACCCTGCCTTTATCAGTGACACATGGCGAGTTGGAATTCCACACTACTGCTTCGGAATAGGCCGTCGTCCGCATTCATCCACAAGAAATGCAACCTCAATTATCGAAAGTTTAATGAAATATTGGTAATCGTTCACCTGTGGAGAACGTCGTCAGAAACTCGGTGTCCATCCACTCCGGTTAAGAGAAATAACAATGGAGCCCCACAGTCCTGTGTAAACTGATACATCCTAGCGTCTTCAACGCAGTGTTCGTCGTTCACCTGCGACAAGGCTCCCTATAGGATATGGGGAATAAGCCTCCCAATTTTCCATCCGCGCCAGCTAAGGAAATGAGGTCCGCAAACGTCCTCATTGTAAAATCCTCTTATGGTTGTAATAGACGTCCGAATGGGACGAGATCCATTGAAGACATTTAAGAAAATCCTGGACAGCAGTCGTACGCTATTAGCTACAACGTCTGTCCTCGAAAGTTTTGTTCTTTTGAGGACTTTTCTTGATACGGCCGGGAAATATTTAGACCTTAGATGCGATTGACGTGCAAACCCATTTCCCGGCTTCCTTTCGGAACCAGCTTGCTTGAAACAGTTTGTTGTACCTCGCTCACTCACCCATAATCCAATTTGCAACCGACTTACCACACGCTCAAGAAACCGATGGGAAATTAACATCGTTCAAACGGTGTGCAACTCTGCATAAGCACAACTCAGAGTTATGGAAAATATGGGATCAGTGCTTATAAGTGGAACCGGCAGTGTTGTTCCCGTACACACTTACATATAGATTATGCGCATAGAACAGGATTGTAGTCTACATATACATTCATCCACACACATATGTTGGTTTGCAATTATCTGTTCCTAATGGAGTATCCCCATTCCATGATAATAATGATAAAAATGTATATTCCCCAGCGCATATGTGAGAAGCACGCCGGGTTATGCACGATCACTGTAGATAATTACAAGTGGCATAAAACGAATAATTAAACAATAGCGCAAACGTGGAACCTGCTACCCGAACGGACGCGGTCATAGAGAAAATGTTTGTAGTTCGCGAAACTTTCGGCATGCAACAGGAAATTGAATAGTTTGCTTGCTTCACAGATTTGGTCAAAAAATGGGCTGTTACATAAATTTACCTTTTACAAGGTTGCGTGGTTCAATTTCACTCTGAGGAGAACGTCCAAATATATTTCCAGTGTTCTACCACTAGGTGATATATATGGTGTCGGAAAAGTGTTAAAATAAAACGGCTTTGGCGAGGCAAGACGGAAAATTCAAAAATCCGGTGAGCGATTGAGTAGACTACAGCGCAGGATTCCGTCAATTGCTGGAAACCGTCAAAGATTTGAAATTCACGGGAATTTTTGAGCCTAGACGAAGTTTCGTGCGTCCAGTCGTCGTAGAAATATTCCCCGCACAATAGATATTCATGGAATCAAGAAATAGAACGCAACTTCACATGTCAATTAAGAAAATATGGGGCGATTACATTTACTATGATCAGCAATATGTATGCGGAATGTTTTGACAAAGAATTCATGCGATATGAATATTTTTGCTGTGGTTACTGGAACGTACAACCCCGCCAGGTGTTTGTTGTGGCATGTTGCTGTGCACCGGGAGTTTTTTCAGGCAAACGGAATATTGAGTCGACGACTTGGAAGGTCCCATGTAGTGCGTACGTTCCAATATAGCTCACATAAACCCTTCCTGCTGGATTTATTAATAAGCGCCAGTCTCACATTTTCTAACAATCCGGGCAATGCGCATCCATGAGTAAACGCATATCAATAAAATAATGTTGATTTGTAAACGGTTCAGTGAGCATGCGGTAAGCCAAATTCTAAATGATCATGTGACCTAATGATAAAACGAGCCGTTTCAAGCAGGCTGTTTTCGAGGGTAGTTAGAGAGCGGGGGTCTTTGTCTACGTTATACGCAGCTGACTGCTAAATGTTTCCTGGACCACACTCAAAAAGGGCATCAGAGGATAGAGCGAGTTCGAACACAGACAGTGTTTGATAACGTAAGATAGATGCCCAAACCTTTTTCAAAACGCTACACGTTGTAACTGGCTTCGAATTCCTTTGGAAATTTATTCCAAATATACAAAGACTTTACAATTAGGAAGTTTGCGCACATATTTCTCCTATATGGTAGGGCTGGCAAATTGGAACCCTTATTTTTTGGCGCATGGTTCGATAGAGGCCAGTATAACGCGCAACCGAAACCAGCGAACGCGCACGAATTGAATTTGTGTGTGACGGGGCGTGCTGCTGTGTTGTCGGTGCCGTTTCGGCTTACGTTTGTGTAAGTCGTGTGCATGGCTTACTGGTCCTTCGGCTCATGCTTGTTTGTATTGTTCCTCTTCTCAGAACTGTTGCTCGAACCCCTACTTCGAAGAGCGCTGTCCCCTGGGGCGTCCACGTTGCCCGAGGGTTGGTCCGCGAAGTCACGGGCATCCAGATTAGAGTCGGCCGGCCTGCATGTCACACCAGTTATTATTGGAGAGAGCATTTCCTTTCGAATCCGCGAAAACCAAATTGGTATGGACTAATGATGCACCGAATGATCTTGAAGCGCAATTTTCTCATCGGGCAACTGGCTATCTCAGAGGGAGTGGAGAAAAGCAAATATAAATACATTTATATGCACATATACAAGGGTACACACATGTATGTATATACATCTGTATGTGTGTGCTTACAAATGTATTTATGATTAAATATGTATATATAATCATATATATATGTTTGTATGTGTATTTTTAAGTGTGTATATATATATTTATATATAGATGAACACATGGGTATATCTATATATATATATGTATAAATATTTATATGCACATATACATGCATGTGCACATAAATGTGCACAACGTGATATGTGTACATGTGAATATCTGTATGTAACTTACTATGTATATATATACATGTACACATAAATATAAGTGTGCATATATATAGGCATATATATATTTGTATAGATATATATATGGATATATATATATGTATACATACATATATATACATGCACCTACGTATATATTTATACGTAGGTTTATATGTATACATAGCTAAATATATATATATATATATACAACTATCTGAATACATGTATACGGATAGGTATATATATATTTGTATTTATCTATATGAGCATGGATACATATATATACGTCTATGTGTACATAAACATGTATGAATATACATATATATATGTATATGAAGAAATATATACATATATCCACATATAATTCCATACATGCATATATATGCATACTTATATTTGTATAAAAATATATATGGATAAATATATATTTATATACATACATGTAGTCATACACCGAAGGAAGACACAGTGAACCTCACTCGACTAACGGCAGTTAGCACTGGACTTTGGTTCGAAAATAGACGCACACTGCTAGTGGTCTGGTATACCCACAGGGGAACCACTGAAGGAAGACTCAGTTGCATCTCCTAGAATGACATCTCCATACTTGGAACACAGTTGGAATGTACCTTTCGGTTCAAACATGACTAAACTCAACAATTCCTCCCGGAGTAAAAACCTATAGCTGCCTTCCACTTTTAGTAAATCTCGCAACTTCATAATCTCGATACGGTCATCTAATTTGCTGTGCCTCGTACGTAGATTAGATAAATCGTGCTGACGCATTTTAATCTCATACATCCTGTTCACAGACGTCCTCATTTCACGAGCACTCTCAAAATGGCGCATCATCTCACATACGTGCAGTTCAGCATCAATAACCATACGTCTATTCCTGGGATAAATCTTCGGCCCACCAACCTGAAAGTCGTGAGAATGCACCAGGTTTGCTTCCTCGATTTGATATCCACCGGTGCGATAACGAATGACCCAGGAGGCTTGACATCTGTAAGCTGCAAAACTACAAATTATCGTGACAATTGATCAAATAAACATTACCGTTTGGAGGGCTTCGTTCCCCGTGTACAGTGTACACATTTGTACACCGCACTTCCATACGGGCAGCCTGGCGGCAGGTTTATTCCTCTATGCTTCTTGGCACTTGCAGCAGTCTGCGAAGTGTGAATGAAAAATCTTGTACAAGTTTCCCGTTGAAATCTGCACAGGTCTTCAGCATACTCTTCAAACTTTCGGTTTTTTCAACTTGAATATCCTTCTGAACGTACTCTCATCGTTCACCGCCATGCTGATTCAACGCACGGAAGTGATTTGCGGATAATGGATTTTTTAAACACTGTTACGGCTGATTTTATGACATATGATGTTTTTCAGATCTGGCTTGGAAATATCAATTGTACCATTTTACTAAAACTTCAGGTCAAATTCATTACATCGGAGATTTTCCGTTTCTCGTGTACGAAATGAAACGCACCCCCTTATTACTGCGTGCTAGTGCATATAATGTCTTTACCATTTGATCACTCAAATTTACGTACTATTTGTTGTATTTTGTCATATTTACTCGTTTCGAGGCAGTTTGAACATAACCTGTTGATAAAAGCTGAACATCATATAACAATGCCCGCTAAGTAAGCCAATCTTCAGAAATTGCCAGTCGTCCAGCGATCATCCCCGCGGGAAAATGCATGTTGCCGATGAAGAAATGTGTAAAATCTTCAGATTGTTCGGTCGCAGAGGAGATCAGGGCCGCTGCTAAGACGGCAGTCTCAATAGCAAATCTTAGCACCTCACACGAAAAGCACAACACCAAACAATGTTCAGTTCCCATTACCAATGTAGTCGTAGATTAGGCTGAAAAATTAAGGGAATTATAGGCTGGAATAGAAAACTACACAGTAGAAAAGAGGAGCTTGCCGAACCTTTGCACAAATTAGATCCGCAACTGCGCATTATAAATGCCTCAACTAACATCCGCATTCAGACTACTACTAGCCACAGAGACTTCGTAGCCGCCGTAACGCTTATTGATAGTGTAGCTGTGCAAGCAAAGTGGTGGTGTTTAACGTACCTGACAGAATACCTCCGTTTTCGGTGGAAAGGATTTTATTCAAGCCCAGTGAAACGGAAGAACAAGAGTACCACTGTTTTAGACTTCGCAAGAAAGTACAGTAGAAACACTGTCCATTGTTGCTAAAGTACACAAGTGAACCTGTAGCGAACGAATTTGTCAGAAGGCAAGAGGGACTCGGGCGTGGCAAAAAATTTAAGTTCATAGAAGTTCATAAAAGTGTTTGGTGACAAGACGCTAACCCAAAGGGAAATATTCCTAGTCAATGTTTCCCGAGAAAAGAACACAGTAAAAAATCTCACTGATCTGACTGTAGATCTAGACTTCTCCACGAGCTCTCTGAACCCNTGAGCCCGCAAGTTACAGCTGGAAACGCCGTTGCGTCACCAGTCCAGGCGAACACCGAAAAACAAACCACGTTCAGCTAGGACAACGCCTGGAGCGTTCAAGTTTCCGCAACGAAACTCACGGCAGTGGTTAAAAGCAGATCCCCTAGTGCTCACCCTCTCCGTCTGTCAATCGAGGCCTTGACCAGAAAATGTCCTAGCGCCAAGGCATCTATAGTTACTCAAAACACTGGAAGAAGCAGCTTAAGTGTCCCTTATAATGACGCGGCTGCGCAAGCAGGGCCATCCACTTATTACCAGAGGAATTTCTCTTCGT
>QNGE01003444.1:49215-83952 GCA_008508345.1 Paragonimus westermani | reverse complement strand
TTAATACACGCTCCTCGTTGCCTTGTGACTTTCCTTTTTGTGTGAGGTAGACCTTATTGCGCTTCGATTACGAACGTTGAACCTTGTGTTTTGGCGCTCGTGACTGACCCGTTGGGATATTACAGTTTTTGGCATCCACGGTAGGATACTAATTTCCGAATAATGCTCAGTTCATCAGATACCGAAGAGATGCCAAAACTTATTCAGGAGGCTGAAAAAGTGTGTATTTCAGACACTGGGTATGCACGTCACGTACGACAGGAGCATGGATTTCCGGCACCAGAGAGATACATTACTGGAGAAAACTTCCACATCTGGGAAGCTCAGGTGCGCCGCTACGTGGAACACTTCTCCCCAGACCGGCAGGTGGACGCCGTGTTGACTTCGGTTTCCCGTGAGGCATACGGAAAAATTGTTGATTTTGATATCCAGAAGATCTTAGAGCCTATTTCACTTTTTACGACGACGGATCGCAAGTCTCCGCCATGCATTCGAATATCAGAGGGAGGCTCCTGAAAGACGCCAACGCAGTAGGTAAATCTTAATGAGTTATATACGGCAGCTGAGGAGACTAGTGCGATTGGTTTTTGTAGTGAAGACGCAAGGGCAGAGGGAAATTCGTATTTCAGAAAGATTTTTGGAAGGGATCCGACAGCTGCAGTGTCAGCGTGAATTTTTTTCTCTGCTCCCCTAAAAACATGATCAAGGCTGAAGAGCTGGCTAAATTGTTGGACCAAGTGAGACGTGTAGAGCCTGCTGATGAACAGTTTACTTGTGCGGCTCAGTGCCCTCTTGCCAATCGAGGGCAGGGTCGGGTGGCCCGCGGAAGCGCTCAAACAAGGGGCGAAGATTGTGCACAAGGCCAGCTAAGAGCGGAAGTTCCGATGAACGGGCGATTTGATTGAAGAAGACGCTTCACTTGTGGCCGCCATGGACACGTGGCACGTTGGTGCCAATTATCTGGTGTGTCAGTCGCGTATCCCTCTTGTTTCCGAGTATGAGAATAGGGATGTTACATTGTGTCCTGTTTTGAAAACACAAACTGTTAGTCGCGACTTTGATTGCTTGCTGGATTCCGGGTATATATGTAGCCTGATTGATAGGGAGACATACTACCTGGCAGCTTGACGTTATTGCAGGGCCTATTAGCCAGGTTCTAGCTGTTAATGGACAGCCTTTATATATCCTGGCTTGTGTTCGCGGAACTGTGCGGGTAGGAAGTGGACTTACACGCTGAGATTCCTAGTTGCACCTATATTACCATTTAGTCGCCACCGGATGTATCCTGGACCTGTCTGATCGTGCGGTACGCATGTATGGTGAGCGTCGTTGTTTAGAGCCTGCGTACAAAACATTGTCGGGTCTTGTGGGGCCCCCAAAAGACGGCACCAAGCTAGTGAAAAGGCGCACCTCGAATCGGAGTGGCAAAGATTTATCAAGGGCATCGTTTCTCACCTTCTAGCACATATAACACACAAAGTATGGGAAGTAATAGAGAAGCACCGGGCGACATCCTGGTAGGAAGGACTACCGCCTGGGCGCACCCATGTGGTTCGACATATTATTGATACAGGTGAGGCACGCCCGATTCGTCAAGTGGCTCGTAGCTTACCAGTCCATTTCCTAGAGCAGGTGCAAAAACTTTTGGCGGAGCTGTTGGAAAGATGTCATCCGACCGTCAGCATCCCCATGGGCGTCTCCGGTAGTGTTAATTAAGAAAAAGGACGGTTCTTTAAGATTGTGTGCTGACTACCGTCAGTTAAATGCGGTTACTAAAATAGATCCGTTTCCACTACCACGGATCGATGAAACCATTGATGCTGTTTAGGGAGATGAATGGTTTAGCACCCTGGATTTGGCGTCTGGTCACTGGCAAGTGGAAGTAGAGCCTAGTGATCGCATGAAAACCGCATTTGTAACACCCTCCGGTTTGTATGAAACCATACCAATCGGATTAACGAATGCGCCGGCCAACTTCCAGAGGTTAATGCAACAGGTGCTGCGTGATCTAATCTCTAAACAGTGCCTGGTCAATTTGGATGGTGTGATCATCCATGGACGATCTATTGATGAACATTTGGGTAATTTATCCAACGTTCTTTCCAAACCGAATGAGGCTGGATTGGAGTCAAATCATACGAAATGTTCTTTCATGCGGACTGAAGTGAAATACCCAGGACATGTCATCTCCAGAGCCGGTGTGGGTTGTGATCCCGAAAAGGTGCGTAAGGTGAAAGAATGGCCAACTCCTGTGAGTGCTGAAGAGATCCGAAGATTCCTCGGGTTGGCTCCTTATTATCGACGGTTTGTTTCCGGATTTTCTCACGTGGCTAAATCCTTAACGACGTTGACTGAAAAGGGACGTTTTCTCGAATGGTCTAAGAAGTGCTAACAGTCGTTTGATCGGCTAAAAGATGCATTGTGCACTGCCCCTATTCTAGAGCCTCCGGATACCGAGGCAGGCGCGAAAATGTTTATTCTGGACTCGGACGCTAGTGAAGCTTCCATAGGGGCTGTTCTGTCCCAGTTAGATGATAACGATGTAGAGCGCATCGTTGCTTATGGAAACGGAAGCCTCAACAGAAGTGAAGGGAATTATCGTACTGCTAGGAAGGAGATACTAGCCTTAGTACCTTTTATCAAACACTTCCGCAATTATCTTCTAGGGAGACGTTTCTTGGTTCGAACGGACCATTCATCTCTTCAATGGTTGAGAAATTTCAAAGATCCGGAGGGACAGGTTGCCCGCTGGCAAGAACTTTTACGAAAGTATAACTTTGAGTGCAAACTCAGGCCTGGATTACGTCACAGAAACGCTGATGCGTTGTCTAGACGACTGAATCACAGTCACAGAGATTGCCCGTCATGCTCGACTAGTTACTCTTTGATGATTACTGTCAGACTGGAAGAGGGTAATCGATCGACAACCACCCAAAACAACGATGCTGATCTGCAAATCATATAAAACCGAATGAAAGAGGGTGGTCCACATCCGACCATTAAAGAGGTGGCAGGATGCAGTTGGGAGGCGCGCTGTTTGTGGCTGTTGCGGCGCCAGTCCTATATAGCCGATGGTGTTCTATACGACCAATACGGCCCCGAATATAATGCCCTGTTTGTAGTCCCCGAATCAGCCGTTCGTATATTTTTGGAAGAGCTTCATGAGATTTTGGAGCATGCGGGCCAGAACAAATTGGAAGCTGCTGAAAGACAGCGTTTTTGGTGGCCTCACCAACGAAGGGACGTCAGAAATGTGTGCAGTAATTGTAACCTGTGTGCACGAAATAAAAGCCCTCAGAGACGGCAGTGTGCACTATTACAGAGTATGTTGAAGGGATACCCGAATAAGGTAGTGCAAGTTGATATTGTTGGACCACTACCGGAGACTAGCCGGGGAAACCGATACATCCTAGTGATGGTAGATCATTTCAATTAGTGGTGCGAAGCCGTGCCAACTCCAAGAGTAGATGGCGTAACAACCGCCGAATTCATCTTTGACCATTGGATTTCGCCCTGAAATGCTCCGACTCAGCTGCATTCTGATCGAGGATCAGATTTCGAGAGTGCGTTGATGCATGAACTCTAGACTGTTAGGCATAAGAAAAACGAGGACGAGTGTGCTCGACGGGCTCAGAATTTATGGACGCTCGTTACTTACAGAGACGGCTATCGTGAATCCAGCATATTGATAAACGTTGCAAGAAGACTGAGCGTTGATCGAACAACCACTGGACGTCCTGGATTAACACTAGCGGGGAAATTTTAAGTGAATAAAGATTACACTTCTGGGACTATGCAGAACGCCATGGTGAAGGTTCATGAGAAGTTTGTGGTACATGCCCTGCAGTAACCTAGAGTTTAGAGAAGTATAGCGTATAGATTGTGCCTGTAGCCAGAAAGGTCAGTTTCTATTTGTATGCAATGATCTCTTCAGCCATCGAATGAACAATAGCCTACAGGATTTGTCACAGTTTTGTTACAATTCATCAAGAATGCGCCTGTCGGAGTTCCCAATATGCCCGTGGCTGACAGTGCTAAGTTTGCATAGATTTGAGCAAGAAAACTGCATTTCAGCTCGATGTAGGTTAGGTTGTGTCCGTCTTTACTACGTAGAAACTCACCTGCTTGTAGTAATTAGATAAATTTAAATAGTGAATGACGAGATGACGATCCTGAATGTTGTGTTCAATGGGTGGCCGCGGCCAGAGTACTGGACGCATCCAGCACGGAAGAGCATTGACAAATTCGGCACCGATGCGTGATAACGCTAAGATATTTTATCAGCCGTGACCCTTACACTAGGAGATCAGTTTACACGGTTTGAATACAAGGCATGTAGACAATTTTGGCATCATCGGTAAACAAAAATGTCCCGCTTCTGACCATATCACATACGTCGTTAGTATAGGTATGTAGCGAATTCAAAACGCTTCCTTGGATCACACCTCTGGAAAATGGCAAGAGCGATGAACAGGGCTGCCAAAATTATACTGTTTAGATAGGCCCATCAAGAGAGCCAAGAAACTAAGCTCACTTAAAATGCCAAGTGATTCCAGTCCGATTAAAAGAAGTTTATTGGGCACACTATCAAAGGCTATTTGTATATCTAACAAGGTAACGAGAGAAACACCTGAATCAACAACATCCATGAAATCTGCCCGGCACTTCTTGTACGAGCATTTGCTAAGAAAACGATGCCAGGGACCGCTAATTAGGTCATGTTTAAGTAAGAAATTAGCACTACGGTCACTTACTACATTTTTAGGGCGCAGGAGTTGGAATCAGTCTTGACTCACAATCCCTCATGGCCCCCAATACAAAAGCGCGACCGTCGGGGCCAACCAATGGATGAAGGCTTTGTACACCAACGCTGGTAACAACAGCAACAAATGAGGGGGGGGGCGAATCGATCATCGTATCAGTTGGCTTCGACTTGCTCTGGTCTGGAAATCTACACAGTGGTCGTCGAAAACACGGTTTGGCAAACACGCTCGATTCCGTGTGATAGTTTCTGAATAGATAGAACTTAACGCAAGACCAGTATCCTGTACATACCAATTGAACAGAACACAGCGAATCAACGATAACCACACACTTGTATTAGAATTGTGCGCCATATCAAAAAGTGTACAACCCGAACTTCAGTAATTGACGTCAAAGTATATGTTCAATGACATTCATCACATCCGACACACGTTGGATGGGACTGCGAATTCTCGAAATCCGTTCTGGGTTTCAGTTGCAGCCTTGAAGGCCTTCGAATAATGCTTGTAACTTCTTTGTTCGAATTCGAACGGACTCATCACACCAGAATTTGGAACGAACTGACCTGTATCATCAAAACTTATCTGATCTACGTGCCAATTATGTACGGACAAATAATCAACATCTAGAATTCGGTATGAGCATTTATCAAAATTATTTAGAAGTAATCCAGGTGACGGTCTTAAGTCATTACCACGATATAAGGTGACATCAGAGGATTGAATATACACCAAGTTTAACCTCAAAAGCCTTCCTTTAACAAGTCTGGCTGGACTTCCATGTGTAATGGAATGGCAAACATCGCGATATTGTAGCAAGAAGTTATCAGCACCTTTTTCAAGGTCTCTGAATGTAGTACACTGAGGAAAGGCTATAGCACTTTTGAGTTTTCGGCCCGACCATTAGAGCAGGGATGTCGATCAGGAGTAAACAGATGTTTGCACCCAATGCCGTTGAGCCAAGTAGTTAGAAGGTTGGTAGTGAAATGGATACCCTTGTCAGTCACTGGCAAGAGAGGGATATCTCCTCTGCTGAATATTCTTCTGAGTGTGCACATGGTGAATTCTGCAGTAGGCGTTGTTGTGAATGTTACTTCCGGCCACTTCGAATGGGAATCAATCACTACTAGCGTATAATACCTGTCAAAAAAGGATCACAATGATCCGCATGAACCCGTTACCAGGCCTCAGTTGACATCGGCCAAGGAGTCCATTTAGACGATGAATTGTGGAGTTTGTGATAGCAAACGACAAATATCAGCGTCAATCTCTGGCCACCAGCACGTTAATCTGGCCAGGGACTTCATCTTTTTAACTCCATGATGTCCGGAACGTAGACCATCCAGAACAGCCCTACGAAGAGTTGTAGGACTAACAGTCAATAACAGTTCAAGCACAATAATCCATTTGGAGTGAATGATAATTCTTCCCGACGCACATGGAATGTAGGGAATTTCCGTCTGACTTGTGGGATCCAGCCACGTCGTAACGCACCGATGATGGGTGAAAAGTGACGTTGAGTATCGCGAATCAACTCTGTTCGGCTAACCGGCAGAGGCTAGATTAGAAAACAATCATTACTAGAAGTTTGCTTAGATGTGTATGGAACAAATGGCAGGTAGTCCACATGTTTGATTTGGTTGGCTGATTTGTGCATTATGGTATAGTCATATGCACTCAGTGCTATGCACCATCGTTGAACCATGGCCGCTGATGAACGTGCCAATGACTTGTCGGGATTATAGGTGAATTTCATCGCTTCATGATCGATCATCTTCAATTTCCATCGATCCCAGCTTACTTCGGATAGTTTCTCGATCCTAAAAACGTAATGTCTATCCTGATACTCTCCATTCTCATCCGATGCCCCACGGTGGTCCAACCACAGTTTATTGATCTATAGTGCGCAGCTATACGAAAACTCATCCGTACTCATTTACGCGAGCGCCTCACACACTTTGCCAAACACAAAGAAGAAATGATATTCACTGATCTACAAAGCTGTTTGGCAATTCAGAAGAGGTTCCAGCGTGGCTTCACAGTCCAGATGGCAGGGCACTTGCCGCCTCTGAACACGCGGTTTCTGTCACTAGTTCGAATTCAGCAAGTGTCCAGAATTTTCGCAACTGCATGTTGTCAAAAACGTTAATTATTAGCTGTATTTTTATCTAGAATCCATTACCAAGTATTAAGTCGCTGTCTTGGTCAACTGTTTAGTTGTATAATCAAATTCCTTGTGGGCATCGCGCAAACAAAANATTGGTAATGGGAACCGAACATGGTTTGGTATTGTGCCTTTCGTGTGATGTGCTAAGATTTGCTGTTGAGACTGCCGTTTTGGCAGCGGCCTCGATCTCCTCTGCGATAACAGAAGTGGGGCAGATGTTGGCTGAACAACCAGAAGATTTTACACCTTTCTTCACAGTCAACATGCATTTTTTGCGCAGGGATGATGGCTTCACGACTGGCAATTTTTGATGGGTAGCTGACTTAGCGGGCATTACTATATGATATTCAACTTTTATCAATTGGTAATGTTCAAAAAGTCTCGAAGCAAGTGAATATGATAAAATACAACAAATAATACGTAAATTTGAGTGATCAAACAGTAAAAACGGAATATGCACTACCACGCAATAATAACTGGCCTTTTTCGAAACACGCGCCTCGTTCTTTGAAAGTGAACTATCTATATACTCATTGGTGAATTTTTGGATATTTTTGCATGCTAAAGGGGACCAGGTTTATCTGCCTGCTAACCTTTTTCTTTTTCGGTCTATCAACTGTAGACAGGATACCAAAAAAGAAGAGAAATCAATGACAGTGGCACTCAGAGTTGCAGCGTCTATGAAACATCGGCTGTGAAACCATTCAGTCCACCGTATACGTTAGCGCGGTGAGTTATATTTTTCCGCATATCCTGCGGGTACTTTACCGTGTTTTCTCTCTCCTCCAGACGATCCGGACATGGTACGTGGAGAGACAATCCTCATCTGTCTATCGTACAGCATTTGGCGAAACAACTCCCTTTTTCTCTCAAGAGTTTTCAGGGTTGGGCAGTCTGTTACGATAGAGCAGAGACGCACCAAAGACTAAACAACGTAAATAAATGAACCATACCGGCGTGACAACTATTTTTGACCGACCCAACCCCCGAACCCTGACATTCCAAATCACGTGCAATCATCTGTTGTGTGTATCACCCTGTAACTGTGATCACATATGTGAGTTTCCCCCTCTCCGTAATAACGAAGGCCGGTGTAATACTTATTAGCCTTCTGGGGGAGGGTTATGTAGCGACTATAATGAATAATATTTCGATAGTCGCATTCATCTGTACCTTCCCGATGATATTGGTTGTTCACATACTTTTGTTTCAGTCAAGCTACTCGTTTTGTAACATCCGTTCCGGGACTAAAATCACAACGCACTCCGTGTCTCTCTGTACGCTCTACTTTCCAAAGTCGATAACGATACACGGGGGTCGACGTGCTGAGTTTTGGTTTCTCATTGTCGATCGGTCGTCGGTAGTGAACACTGATAGGATTTTACTGTGTTGGGTCAGTTCCAACACGAGGTGAACAAAAATAATGAAGTTCCATGAAATGTAGGAAAATTGGGGAATATTCATTCATAAGGTGATCGTTCGCCTTCATTTTTCTGTGACCAGTGTTCTTCAAGTTCTGTGTACAAATCTCAAAAATTTTCTGACATCTACCTGACTGTCCGAATTTAGAAGAGTGGAACTTCTCGATCACTATTGGAAATACGACAATATGCACTCCAGTAAAGTCAAATAGAATATTGCATTGACGAACAAAATCAAACGCTTGCTAGTTTATGCTAACTGGGTGACCATCGAAAAGCAAGCTGAACATGTACACATTTCGGCAGATTATACGAGTTCTGAGAATTCAACTAAAAGTGGAATACCTCAGTCAGTATTGAAAAAACGACAATTAACCACTTCCGTAAAATCATTTATTATGACCATACGTTAGTTATTGGAACGGAAACTCAGCGTCCGCGACATTTAGCACAATACGCCCTCAAACCATTAAGTGCAAATGGCCAGCCACTTTGATTGCGTGCTCATGAATTAGTGGTCATATGCTGTGAGTGAACAGAAGTTAACCAGCGGCAATTGGAGTTAATAATGATGGTATATTTCTCAACCCATTTGTGAGAAACACGCTCGGATAAGCGTGATCAGTACACACATTTCAACGTGAACTACATAACGTACACATAATTGTTAATTGTACAATACACCANAACTACATAACGTACACATAATTGTTAATTGTACAATACACCAATTATGTAAATAGAGTGATAAAACGGACAAAATAATAAAGGAACACTCCAGTTCATGAAGGAGCAGATGGCTCACTTGCTTCCGAAACAAAAGTTCTCCAGATTTTCAATATTCGATAAAAAATGTTAAGTTGTTACATCAATTGTTGCTTCACAAGGCTAATGTAGACCTCATGTTCAAGGTCATGCCAGAAAAAGGATTTTTCAGGATGGAGGAAATAAATAGTCGAAGAATTTCGCCATTAGTTGATATGGATGGCTTCGGAAAAGTACGTGGAAACTTTTGGGAAGATGAGGGAAGATAGGTGGGTACCAATTTTTCGGAGAAATGGAGGATCTTCTGGACTGGACTCCGTTATTTCCTCAAATCGACGGAATTTCACGAATTGCCCAACCAGTTCAAATATGTAATGTGAGTTCTCCTCATTTTCATGGAACTCACGGTTAGAAATTGCAGGGCTGAAATTGCTCCGTTAGTGAACATCTTGGGTCTCAATTAAGACACACGAAAGACGGTTGACCGTCTCGTTGTGCCACTAGGGCGGTTATTCAATTCCTGTTTTGGGTACAGTCACTGTTCTGGCCTTTAACGAACAATCGAAGTCAATTGATTGCAAATTTGCTGTGACTCATCATGGGCATCCGTTCGGGGACTAAAGATTATAAAAATGCCTCATCCAGGTTTACTTGCTTGTACTACTGATTGATTCCACAAGTTTGGAAGATCTCATCCTCAAGTGGTCGAAGTCCGTGGCGGCATGAAGATACCTTAAGTTGAAATAGAAACAACAGGTGGTACGGTTTTCCTTGAATTTCTTGTAACTTCTTATGGACTCCTTGAACCCGTAACTAAGGTGCTCAACGAGCTGGTAGAAAAGTGCGTCATTGAGCCCGTTGATTCATCCTCATATGCCACACCGATTGTGACACCCTTGAAATTTGATGGGAAAACGCCGCGTATATGTGGTAATCAACGACTTACTGTAAATCAATGTATCAAGCAATATACATGTACCACAGATGGACCGGAGAACAATCTGAACGAACTTTCGGGACACAAAGTTTTCTTCAAGAGTGACTTGAAGGATGCGTATTTAACATTTCCTTTAGAGAGGGCATCAAAGTCGATAACAACAACCAACACATCTAGTCGACGTTTTCAGTAACGAATTTTGCGGTTTGGACTTAGGAACTCTCCTGCTATCTTTCAGATGGTAATGAATGATATTGTGATGGGTATGGACGGTGTTGACGTTTATCAGGATAATGTCAACGTACATGCTTCAAACAAGTTGACCCATGATTCTTGTCTTTTGAAAATATGCCAAAAGTTTTTTGATAAAAGCATTGTTAATCCAAACAAATTCGCTTTTACTGTGAACAGTTTCGAGTGTACCAGTTACTTAGTTGACGGCTACGGATTGAAACCTGATAGAAAAAGTCAGTTCAGTCAAACATCATTACTGTTTGGCTGTGTTTAAATGATCCGGTTGTAAAAGTCTGGGCTAAAGGCCGCACTCCGTGATAGCAGTTGGTCTTTGTTTTCCTTACTGTCACTAATCTGGTGTCACTGTTCTTTGCGCCTTGTTACAGTTGCATCTCATCAGCCGTCTTATGGAGTCCGTTGACTTCGTAACTGAGTGGGACTTCTGTGCACCTGCGTGTGACACCAGTTTAGCTTGTGTCTAACCCTTAGATAGCATGCCAGCCCTGGTGATATGGGCCACGAACGTGAGTAACATACGGTTGATCTACTTGGCAGTTCGACATGGATGGCGTATACTTCAACAACACGATGAACGTAGGCATGCATATATACGGATGACCCCAGAACAGTGCGATTGACAGTCCCAGTTTCGTGTATGTAAGACACCACTCATATGACCAGTTTGTTATATTTTACCACGGTTGTTCCTCTACTTTAGTGCGGACATCCACCTGATTATTCGCGAGTAATATAAGTGGACAGCTCACCTCACTAGTTTCTCCCGTTTTTGTAGACCGCAAAACGGATTACTCTGGATGATCTCTGTGAAACCTGACTTAAGATTGCTCGCTGAATGGTTTTAGATTAGACAAACAGAGCCGATTTATAACGGCGAAGTTGCTTTATTTTGGAACCGAAATGTTTGTTGGAATGGTTAAGCACAATCTCGAATGCTTTCCATTGAGATGACGTTATCTAAAGAAGAATGTTACAAATCAGAGTATCATCGCTGCTTATACCAATGTATACTGAATTTTGTTCGGGATATATACGGAATCAACATTCAGAATGCAATGCCAACTGAAAGTTTGGCGTAACTGATTTACCCACTGTCACCGCGGGGAAAGCGAAATTTTTGGGTCGGTAACCAAGACCTCACTACGATAGTTTCGAACTGCTTCATTGTGCAGTGCGTATGTTGTGGAAACCTTTGAACTTCTCTTGGCTTAGTATCGAACAGGCATTTTAGATCAACTGGATGAATACAACAACCCAGCCAACACAACACACTGGCGTCGTATCTTACCAGTACAGGTCGATGGAAACCAAATAATGGTCTTGCGTCACTCAGGGGATTTTTATTGCGCACAGCGGTTAAGGATCGTGTGGTCTAAAAAGAAAGTCTGTCACAAACTTCTTTTCCTAATCAGAATGATTAAGATCGCTGAACGATTTTGTTTGCGCGATGCCCACAAGGAATTTGATTATACAACTAAACAGTTGACCAAGACAGCGACTTAATACTTGGTAATGGATTCTAGATAAAAATACAGCTAATAATTAACGTTTTTGACAACATGCAGTTGCGAAAATTCTGGACACTTGCTGAATTCGAACTAGTGACAGAAACCGCGTGTTCAGAGGCGGCAAGTGCCCTGCCATCTGGACTGTGAAGCCACGCTGGAACCTCTTCTGAATTGCCAAACAGCTTTGTAGATCAGTGAATATCATTTCTTCTTTGTGTTTGGCAAAGTGTGTGAGGCGCTCGCGTAAATGAGTACGGATGAGTTTTCGTATAGCTGCGCACTATAGATCAATAAACTGTGGTTGGACCACCGTGGGGCATCGGATGAGAATGGAGAGTATCAGGATAGACATTACGTTTTTAGGATCGAGAAACTATCCGAAGTAAGCTGGGATCGATGGAAATTGAAGATGATCGATCATGAAGCGATGAAATTCACCTATAATCCCGACAAGTCATTGGCACGTTCATCAGCGGCCATGGTTCAACGATGGTGCATAGCACTGAGTGCATATGACTATACCATAATGCACAAATCAGCCAACCAAATCAAACATGTGGACTACCTGCCATTTGTTCCATACACATCTAAGCAAACTTCTAGTAATGATTGTTTTCTTATCTAGCCTCTGCCGGTTAGCCGAACAGAGTTGATTCGCGATACTCAACGTCACTTTTCACCCATCATCGGTGCGTTACGACGTGGCTGGATCCCACAAGTCAGACGGAAATTCCCTACATTCCATGTGCGTCGGGAAGAATTATCATTCACTCCAAATGGATTATTGTGCTTGAACTGTTATTGACTGTTAGTCCTACAACTCTTCGTAGGGCTGTTCTGGATGGTCTACGTTCCGGACATCATGGAGTTAAAAAGATGAAGTCCCTGGCCAGATTAACGTGCTGGTGGCTAGAGATTGACGCTGATATTTGTCGTTTGCTATCACAAACTCCACAATTCATCGTCTAAATGGACTCCTTGGCCGATGTCAACTGAGGCCTGGTAACGGGTTCATGCGGATCATTGTGATCCTTTTTTTGACAGGTATTATACGCTAGTAGTGATTGATTCCCATTCGAAGTGGCCGGAAGTAACATTCACAACAACGCCTACTGCAGAATTCACCATGTGCACACTCAGAAGAATATTCAGCAGAGGAGATATCCCTCTCTTGCCAGTGACTGACAAGGGTATCCATTTCACTACCAACCTTCTAACTACTTGGCTCAACGGCATTGGGTGCAACCATCTGTTTACTCCTGATCGACATCCCTGCTCTAATGGTCGGGCCGAAAACTCAAAAGTGCTATAGCCTTTCCTCAGTGTACTACATTCAGAGACCTTGAAAAAGGTGCTGATAACTTCTTGCTACAATATCGCGATGTTTGCCATTCCATTACACATGGAAGTCCAGCCAGACTTGTTAAAGGAAGGCTTTTGAGGTTAAACTTGGTGTATATTCAATCCTCTGATGTCACCTTATATCGTGGTAATGACTTAAGACCGTCACCTGGATTACTTCTAAATAATTTTGATAAATGCTCATACCGAATTCTAGATGTTGATTATTTGTCCGTACATAATTGGCACGTAGATCAGATAAGTTTTGATGATACAGGTCAGTTCGTTCCAAATTCTGGTGTGATGAGTCCGTTCGAATTCGAACAAAGAAGTTACAAGCATTATTCGAAGGCCTTCAAGGCTGCAACTGAAACCCAGAACGGATTTCGAGAATTCGCAGTCCCATCCAACGTGTGTCGGATGTGATGAATGTCATTGAACATATACTTTGACGTCAATTACTGAAGTTCGGGTTGTACACTTTTTGATATGGCGCACAATTCTAATACAAGTGTGTGGTTATCGTTGATTCGCTGTGTTCTGTTCAATTGGTATGTACAGGATACTGGTCTTGCGTTAAGTTCTATCTATTCAGAAACTATCACACGGAATCGAGCGTGTTTGCCAAACCGTGTTTTCGACGACCACTGTGTAGATTTCCAGACCAGAGCAAGTCGAAGCCAACTGATACGATGATCGATTCGCCCCCCCCCTCATTTGTTGCTGTTGTTACCAGCGTTGGTGTACAAAGCCTTCATCCATTGGTTGGCCCCGACGGTCGCGCTTTTGTATTGGGGGCCATGAGGGATTGTGAGTCAAGACTGATTCCAACTCCTGCGCCCTAAAAATGTAGTAAGTGACCGTAGTGCTAATTTCTTACTTAAACATGACCTAATTAGCGGTCCCTGGCATCGTTTTCTTAGCAAATGCTCGTACAAGAAGTGCCGGGCAGATTTCATGGATGTTGTTGATTCAGGTGTTTCTCTCGTTACCTTGTTAGATATACAAATAGCCTTTGATAGTGTGCCCAATAAACTTCTTTTAATCGGACTGGAATCACTTGGCATTTTAAGTGAGCTTAGTTTCTTGGCTCTCTTGATGGGCCTATCTAAACAGTATAATTTTGGCAGCCCTGTTCATCGCTCTTGCCATTTTCCAGAGGTGTGATCCAAGGAAGCGTTTTGAATTCGCTACATACCTATACTAACGACGTATGTGATATGGTCAGAAGCGGGACATTTTTGTTTACCGATGATGCCAAAATTGTCTACATGCCTTGTATTCAAACCGTGTAAACTGATCTCCTAGTGTAAGGGTCACGGCTGATAAAATATCTTAGCGCTATCACGCATCGGTGCCGAATCTATCTGTGCTCCACAGTGCTGTCCGCAGATCTTCTGAAGTCCTCCTTCTGGCGGTATAATGTACTCCTCAGCTACTTCCAAATCGTCCCCATTAGTCGGCCGATCTCGTCCTGCAGTATCTGGTTTCAACCGATTGAAATGTACTACTCTGAAAGCAGACCGTTCGTTGTTTGCTTCTTGTATAGCACAGGCGGATTCGGAAATAATCTAATGCACAACATATGGTCCCTTCCATTCGCGAAACAATTTTCTGGAAACTCCAATCTTCGACGCTTCCGCAAGTAGCCAGACTTTTTCACCCGGTTGCAGGGGGGCTCCCATATGCCTTCTAATCATAATAATCCTTTTGCCTCCGCTGGGCCGTTCGCAGGTGTTCACACGATAAGGTATGTGCATTCATCAATCGGTCACGTAATTGGATGCAGTAATCCGAAGTCAGCAGGTTGTCTGGAGGCAACCTAGGAAGAAGCAAATCAGATGGCAGCCGCATTTCCCCTACTGTCAGGCAGGCACTGAAAAACGGTTTCGTTTCACGATCTGGTGTTTTCTGAATTTGCGAACGCCGTAAAGAGAGATTTCAGCCTGCGATTGACACGTTCTGTGGGTGATATGCACTCGTCCTCGTTTTTCTTATGCCTAACAGTCTAGAGTTCATGCATCAACGCACTCTCGAAATCTGATCCTCGATCAGAATGCAGCTGAGTCGGAGCATTTCAGGGCGAAATCCAATGGTCAAAGATGAATTCGGCGGTTGTTACGCCATCTACTCTTGGAGTTGGCACGGCTTCGCACCACTAATTGAAATGATCTACCATCACTAGGATGTATCGGTTTCCCCGGCTAGTCTCCGGTAGTGGTCCAACAATATCAACTTGCACTACCTTATTCGGGTATCCCTTCAACATACTCTGTAATAGTGCACACTGCCGTCTCTGAGGGCTTTTATTTCGTGCACACAGGTTACAATTACTGCACACATTTCTGACGTCCCTTCGTTGGTGAGGCCACCAAAAACGCTGTCTTTCAGCAGCTTCCAATTTGTTCTGGCCCGCATGCTCCAAAATCTCATGAAGCTCTTCCAAAAATATACGAACGGCTGATTCGGGGACTACAAACAGGGCATTATATTCGGGGCCGTATTGGTCGTATAGAACACCATCGGCTATATAGGACTGGCGCCGCAACAGCCACAAACAGCGCGCCTCCCAACTGCATCCTGCCACCTCTTTAATGGTCGGATGTGGACCACCCTCTTTCATTCGGTTTTATATGATTTGCAGATCAGCATCGTTGTTTTGGGTGGTTGTCGATCGATTACCCTCTTCCAGTCTGACAGTAATCATCAAAGAGTAACTAGTCGAGCATGACGGGCAATCTCTGTGACTGTGATTCAGTCGTCTAGACAACGCATCAGCGTTTCTGTGACGTAATCCAGGCCTGAGTTTGCACTCAAAGTTATACTTTCGTAAAAGTTCTTGCCAGCGGGCAACCTGTCCCTCCGGATCTTTGAAATTTCTCAACCATTGAAGAGATGAATGGTCCGTTCGAACCAAGAAACGTCTCCCTAGAAGATAATTGCGGAAGTGTTTGATAAAAGGTACTAAGGCTAGTATCTCCTTCCTAGCAGTACGATAATTCCCTTCACTTCTGTTGAGGCTTCCGTTTCCATAAGCAACGATGCGCTCTACATCGTTATCATCTAACTGGGACAGAACAGCCCCTATGGAAGCTTCACTAGCGTCCGAGTCCAGAATAAACATTTTCGCGCCTGCCTCGGTATCCGGAGGCTCTAGAATAGGGGCAGTGCACAATGCATCTTTTAGCCGATCAAACGACTGTTAGCACTTCTTAGACCATTCGAGAAAACGTCCCTTTTCAGTCAACGTCGTTAAGGATTTAGCCACGTGAGAAAATCCGGAAACAAACCGTCGATAATAAGGAGCCAACCCGAGGAATCTTCGGATCTCTTCAGCACTCACAGGAGTTGGCCATTCTTTCACCTTACGCACCTTTTCGGGATCACAACCCACACCGGCTCTGGAGATGACATGTCCTGGGTATTTCACTTCAGTCCGCATGAAAGAACATTTCGTATGATTTGACTCCAATCCAGCCTCATTCGGTTTGGAAAGAACGTTGGATAAATTACCCAAATGTTCATCAATAGATCGTCCATGGATGATCACACCATCCAAATTGACCAGGCACTGTTTAGAGATTAGATCACGCAGCACCTGTTGCATTAACCTCTGGAAGTTGGCCGGCGCATTCGTTAATCCGATTGGTATGGTTTCATACAAACCGGAGGGTGTTACAAATGCGGTTTTCATGCGATCACTAGGCTCTACTTCCACTTGCCAGTGACCAGACGCCAAATCCAGGGTGCTAAACCATTCATCTCCCTAAACAGCATCAATGGTTTCATCGATCCGTGGTAGTGGAAACGGATCTATTTTAGTAACCGCATTTAACTGACGGTAGTCAGCACACAATCTTAAAGAACCGTCCTTTTTCTTAATTAACACTACCGGAGACGCCCATGGGGATGCTGACGGTCGGATGACATCTTTCCAACAGCTCCGCCAAAAGTTTTTGCACCTGCTCTAGGAAATGGACTGGTAAGCTACGAGCCACTTGACGAATCGGGCGTGCCTCACCTGTATCAATAATATGTCGAACCACATGGGTGCGCCCAGGCGGTAGTCCTTCCTACCAGGATGTCGCCCGGTGCTTCTCTATTACTTCCCATACTTTGTGTGTTATATGTGCTAGAAGGTGAGAAACGATGCCCTTGATAAATCTTTGCCACTCCGATTCGAGGTGCGCCTTTTCACTAGCTTGGTGCCGTCTTTTGGGGGCCCCACAAGACCCGACAATGTTTTGTACGCAGGCTCTAAACAACGACGCTCACCATACATGCGTACCGCACGATCAGACAGGTCCAGGATACATCCGGTGGCGACTAAATGGTAATATAGGTGCAACTAGGAATCTCAGCGTGTAAGTCCACTTCCTACCCGCACAGTTCCGCGAACACAAGCCAGGATATATAAAGGCTGTCCATTAACAGCTAGAACCTGGCTAATAGGCCCTGCAATAACGTCAAGCTGCCAGGTAGTATGTCTCCCTATCAATCAGGCTACATATATACCCGGAATCCAGCAAGCAATCAAAGTCGCGACTAACAGTTTGTGTTTTCAAAACAGGACACAATGTAACATCCCTATTCTCATACTCGGAAACAAGAGGGATACGCGACTGACACACCAGATAATTGGCACCAACGTGCCACGTGTCCATGGCGGCCACAAGTGAAGCGTCTTCTTCAATCAAATCGCCCGTTCATCGGAACTTCCGCTCTTAGCTGGCCTTGTGCACAATCTTCGCCCCTTGTTTGAGCGCTTCCGCGGGCCACCCGACCCTGCCCTCGATTGGCAAGAGGGCACTGAGCCGCACAAGTAAACTGTTCATCAGCAGGCTCTACACGTCTCACTTGGTCCAACAATTTAGCCAGCTCTTCAGCCTTGATCATGTTTTTAGGGGAGCAGAGAAAAAAATTCACGCTGACACTGCAGCTGTCGGATCCCTTCCAAAAATCTTTCTGAAATACGAATTTCCCTCTGCCCTTGCGTCTTCACTACAAAAACCAATCGCACTAGTCTCCTCAGCTGCCGTATATAACTCATTAAGATTTACCTACTGCGTTGGCGTCTTTCAGGAGCCTCCCTCTGATATTCGAATGCATGGCGGAGACTTGCGATCCGTCGTCGTAAAAAGTGAAATAGGCTCTAAGATCTTCTGGATATCAAAATCAACAATTTTTCCGTATGCCTCACGGGAAACCGAAGTCAACACGGCGTCCACCTGCCGGTCTGGGGAGAAGTGTTCCACGTAGCGGCGCACCTGAGCTTCCCAGATGTGGAAGTTTTCTCCAGTAATGTATCTCTCTGGTGCCGGAAATCCATGCTCCTGTCGTACGTGACGTGCATACCCAGTGTCTGAAATACACACTTTTTCAGCCTCCTGAATAAGTTTTGGCATCTCTTCGGTATCTGATGAACTGAGCATTATTCGGAAATTAGTATCCTACCGTGGATGCCAAAAACTGTAATATCCCAACGGGTCAGTCACGAGCGCCAAAACACAAGGTTCAACGTTCGTAATCGAAGCGCAATAAGGTCTACCTCACACAAAAAGGAAAGTCACAAGGCAACGAGGAGCGTGTATTAACACAACACAGATACCGAAGGGGATTCACATTCACACCGCGTCCTTGTCCATATATATAGGGGACCCCACGGTCCGGAAACAAACCACCAAGCAGGAGTGGTCTCATGCTCACTGACCGTTGACCTCGGGCTCTGGTTGGTCATCTTCCTCAGCCCCGTGCATAGACGCGGCCAGCCCGCCTGTTGGAGGACCTGAAAGGGAGCGGAAGGGAGTGTATGTGGTCAAACAAGATGGCGGCAAACTACAAACAAGGCGCAAACTCGAACGCAGCGCGCTTGAACAATCGAAGCGGTTCGAGTTCTGCTAACCAATGAACGAGTTTACCCGTTCAACGATTACTTACTGAATATGAATGCCATTCCTTTGTTATGTATTTCATGATTTATAAAAGTAACCTGAACATTGACGCGAAGGGGATTGGACGTATTTTCATCCATCGACACACTATTGGTCAAAATAATACAACCCTAAGTTTGAAGCAATTTGTTCCCTTTATGAACTTGAATAAGGCAATGAGAAGACGTAAATTATGTGATGTTCCCCGGAGTAACATTTCGTACATTCTGATCACACATGGACATGTAACTAATTTTAAACATTAAGATAAGGTACCGTAGGGCGGAAATAATGGCTTAAGGGATTAGACAGACAGACACGGAAATGAAGATTGAACGAATGGGAATGCTGACTACCAAGGCAGCCGCAGCGTTAACACAAACTGTTTCTGAACACACAGGGGGGGATTATAACGTCTGATAGCCAAAGCCTCAGCAAACTGGAGGATACGTTTCCGGTGACTTCGAAAAATCACAGAGAATGCGTCACAAACCTTGACTCTGTGTCCTGTTTGGATTAGGTGTCTCGCTATTGATGATGTCGGGTGCCGTCCGTCGGCCTCGATGCAAGCGCCTGGTGTTTCCAGCCACTTGGGAACATGCTCTTTGATACGAGAAGCCAGCTGACGGTTTGTCCTCCCTATGTAGCTCATACTGCAACTACATGAATATTTGTATAGACAGTGGGATGTGACAGACGTAGGCTGTTTGTTCGTGGCCGAAGTGACTGGTAAGGCCTTGGTTCGTTGTATTATACATAGTTTTACAGCGTTATAAGATCTGGATACGGCAGCTGTTAGACGTCTTTTTGTCATTGTTGACCAGCCGTCCCCTAAAAACGGGAGTTCTAAGTATACCGTCTTCTTTGGTACTGTTGTTTCTTGTATCCTGGGGGTAATGACACTGCTATATTTCTTGATAAACTGCAAAGGGTACCCGTTAGCCAACAACGTATCTCTAAGTGTGCTTAATTCTTGTGGTAGATTATCATCTGTGCATAGCCTCCGTGCTCTGTGAAAAAGCGTTCGAACAAGGCTTCTCTTATATTGCACTGGACAGAAGCTTTCAAAATGTATATACTGTCCTGTCCAGGTAGGCTTTCTGTAGAAAGAAGACGGTATACTTAGAACTCCCGTTTTTAGGGGACGGCTGGTCAACAATGACAAAAAGACGTCTAACAGCTGCTGTATCCAGATCTTATAACGCTGTAAAACTATGTATAATACAACGAACCAAGGCCTTACCAGTCTCTTCGGCTACGAACAAACAGCCTACGTCTGTCACATCCCACTGTCTATACAAATATTCATGTAGTTGCAGTATGAGCTACATAGGGAGGACAAACCGTCAGCTGGCTTCTCGTATCAAAGAGCATGTTCCCAAGTGGCTGGAAACACAACTAGAAACACCAGGCGCTTGCATCGAGGCCGACGGACGGCACCCGACATCATCAATAGCGAGACACCTAATCCAAACAGGACACAGAGTCAAGGTTTGTGACGCATTCTCTGTGATTTTTCGAAGTCACCGGAAACGTATCCTCCAGTTTGCTGAGGCTTTGGCTATCAGACGTTATAATCCCCCCCTGTGTGTTCAGAAACAGTTTGTGTTAACGCTGCGGCTGCCTTGGTAGTCAGCATTCCCATTCGTTCAATCTTCATTTCCGTGTCTGTCTGTCTAATCCCTTAAGCCATTATTTCCGCCCTACGGTACCTTATCTTAATGTTTAAAATTAGTTACATGTCCATGTGTGATCAGAATGTACGAAATGTTACTCCGGGGAACATCACATAATTTACGTCTTCTCATTGCCTTATTCAAACCCTAAGTTTCCCATAGACAGCCCTTATTCACCCCTAATTGAATCCCTAATCGGTGCTAGCTGTTGAATTAGCTGCTTGCGTGAGTGTCTGATGATTGTTATGTGTTAATAGACTGTTGGTGGCCACGTTCCCTGCTCTATTTATTGCCTTCTCATTGATTCGTCTCCTCGCATTAGAATTCTGCATACCGATTACGAGCCTTTCTTACAATCTGACATTACCGCTGAAGTTACGCGCGTGACAAATCATTTCTCCTATGAATGCGGATCCTGATGCATTATTAAATCTTGATACTGTTTACTTGTAAAACTTGTTCCCGCGTAATTTTTCTTTCTCGCTTTCTCTTGCCGGACCCTAGTTCATATGTACCCTGGTTTCCTTTTCGCCTGACCGCTTCGCCATTACGTGACTGTCGCATTCGGTCATATTTACGTGAACCGTTAATCTTGGAACTTGTATATTCGGTGGATTCAATATCGAGGTTTGTTGTTTTCCACTATTTGGTTTATCATATTGTTTTTGAGCATTAACACCTTATTAATAAGAAACTCGCCAATACGACCGTCTTCCTTTTTAGATCCGAATTGTTTGCTCGACGGGCTCAGAATTTATGGACGCTCGTTACTTACAGAGACGGCTATCGTGAATCCAGCATATTGATAAACGTTGCAAGAAGACTGAGCGTTGATCGAACAACCACTGGACGTCCTGGATTAACACTAGCGGGGAAATTTTAAGTGAATAAAGATTACACTTCTGGGACTATGCAGAACGCCATGGTGAAGGTTCATGAGAAGTTTGTGGTACATGCCCTGCAGTAACCTAGAGTTTAGAGAAGTATAGCGTATAGATTGTGCCTGTAGCCAGAAAGGTCAGTTTCTATTTGTATGCAATGATCTCTTCAGCCATCGAATGAACAATAGCCTACAGGATTTGTCACAGTTTTGTTACAATTCATCAAGAATGCGCCTGTCGGAGTTCCCAATATGCCCGTGGCTGACAGTGCTAAGTTTGCATAGATTTGAGCAAGAAAACTGCATTTCAGCTCGATGTAGGTTAGGTTGTGTCCGTCTTTACTACGTAGAAACTCACCTGCTTGTAGTAATTAGATAAATTTAAATAGTGAATGACGAGATGACGATCCTGAATGGTTGTGTTCAATGGGTGGCCGCGGCCAGAGTACTGGACGCATCCAGCACGGAAGAGCATTGACAAATTCGGCACCGATGCGTGATAACGCTAAGATATTTTATCAGCCGTGACCCTTACACTAGGAGATCAGTTTACACGGTTTGAATACAAGGCATGTAGACAATTTTGGCATCATCGGTAAACAAAAATGTCCCGCTTCTGACCATATCACATACGTCGTTAGTATAGGTATGTAGCGAATTCAAAACGCTTCCTTGGATCACACCTCTGGAAAATGGCAAGAGCGATGAACAGGGCTGCCAAAATTATACTGTTTAGATAGGCCCATCAAGAGAGCCAAGAAACTAAGCTCACTTAAAATGCCAAGTGATTCCAGTCCGATTAAAAGAAGTTTATTGGGCACACTATCAAAGGCTATTTGTATATCTAACAAGGTAACGAGAGAAACACCTGAATCAACAACATCCATGAAATCTGCCCGGCACTTCTTGTACGAGCATTTGCTAAGAAAACGATGCCAGGGACCGCTAATTAGGTCATGTTTAAGTAAGAAATTAGCACTACGGTCACTTACTACATTTTTATGGCGCAGGAGTTGGAATCAGTCTTGACTCACAATCCCTCATGGCCCCCAATACAAAAGCGCGACCGTCGGGGCCAACCAATGGATGAAGGCTTTGTACACCAACGCTGGTAACAACAGCAACAAATGAGGGGGGGGGGAATCGATCATCGTATCAGTTGGCTTCGACTTGCTCTGGTCTGGAAATCTACACAGTGGTCGTCGAAAACACGGTTTGGCAAACACGCTCGATTCCGTGTGATAGTTTCTGAATAGATAGAACTTAACGCAAGACCAGTATCCTGTACATACCAATTGAACAGAACACAGCGAATCAACGATAACCACACACTTGTATTAGAATTGTGCGCCATATCAAAAAGTGTACAACCCGAACTTCAGTAATTGACGTCAAAGTATATGTTCAATGACATTCATCACATCCGACACACGTTGGATGGGACTGCGAATTCTCGAAATCCGTTCTGGGTTTCAGTTGCAGCCTTGAAGGCCTTCGAATAATGCTTGTAACTTCTTTGTTCGAATTCGAACGGACTCATCACACCAGAATTTGGAACGAACTGACCTGTATCATCAAAACTTATCTGATCTACGTGCCAATTATGTACGGACAAATAATCAACATCTAGAATTCGGTATGAGCATTTATCAAAATTATTTAGAAGTAATCCAGGTGACGGTCTTAAGTCATTACCACGATATAAGGTGACATCAGAGGATTGAATATACACCAAGTTTAACCTCAAAAGCCTTCCTTTAACAAGTCTGGCTGGACTTCCATGTGTAATGGAATGGCAAACATCGCGATATTGTAGCAAGAAGTTATCAGCACCTTTTTCAAGGTCTCTGAATGTAGTACACTGAGGAAAGGCTATAGCACTTTTGAGTTTTCGGCCCGACCATTAGAGCAGGGATGTCGATCAGGAGTAAACAGATGTTTGCACCCAATGCCGTTGAGCCAAGTAGTTAGAAGGTTGGTAGTGAAATGGATACCCTTGTCAGTCACTGGCAAGAGAGGGATATCTCCTCTGCTGAATATTCTTCTGAGTGTGCACATGGTGAATTCTGCAGTAGGCGTTGTTGTGAATGTTACTTCCGGCCACTTCGAATGGGAATCAATCACTACTAGCGTATAATACCTGTCAAAAAAAGGATCACAATGATCCGCATGAACCCGTTACCAGGCCTCAGTTGACATCGGCCAAGGAGTCCATTTAGACGATGAATTGTGGAGTTTGTGATAGCAAACGACAAATATCAGCGTCAATCTCTAGCCAACAGCACGTTAATCTGGCCAGGGACTTCATCTTTTTAACTCCATGATGTCCGGAACGTAGACCATCCAGAACAGCCCTACGAAGAGTTGTAGGACTAACAGTCAATAACAGTTCAAGCACAATAATCCATTTGGAGTGAATGATAATTCTTCCCGACGCACATGGAATGTAGGGAATTTCCGTCTGACTTGTGGGATCCAGCCACGTCGTAACGCACCGATGATGGGTGAAAAGTGACGTTGAGTATCGCGAATCAACTCTGTTCGGCTAACCGGCAGAGGCTAGATTAGAAAACAATCATTACTAGAAGTTTGCTTAGATGTGTATGGAACAAATGGCAGGTAGTCCACATGTTTGATTTGGTTGGCTGATTTGTGCATTATGGTATAGTCATATGCACTCAGTGCTATGCACCATCGTTGAACCATGGCCGCTGATGAACGTGCCAATGACTTGTCGGGATTATAGGTGAATTTCATCGCTTCATGATCGATCATCTTCAATTTCCATCGATCCCAGCTTACTTCGGATAGTTTCTCGATCCTAAAAACGTAATGTCTATCCTGATACTCTCCATTCTCATCCGATGCCCCACGGTGGTCCAACCACAGTTTATTGATCTATAGTGCGCAGCTATACGAAAACTCATCCGTACTCATTTACGCGAGCGCCTCACACACTTTGCCAAACACAAAGAAGAAATGATATTCACTGATCTACAAAGCTGTTTGGCAATTCAGAAGAGGTTCCAGCGTGGCTTCACAGTCCAGATGGCAGGGCACTTGCCGCCTCTGAACACGCGGTTTCTGTCACTAGTTCGAATTCAGCAAGTGTCCAGAATTTTCGCAACTGCATGTTGTCAAAAACGTTAATTATTAGCTGTATTTTTATCTAGAATCCATTACCAAGTATTAAGTCGCTGTCTTGGTCAACTGTTTAGTTGTATAATCAAATTCCTTGTGGGCATCGCGCAAACAAAATCGTTCAGCGATCTTAATCATTCTGATTAGGAAAAGAAGTTTGTGACAGACTTTCTTTTTAGACCACACGATCCTTAACCGCTGTGCGCAATAAAAATCCCCTGAGTGACGCAAGACCATTATTTGGTTTCCATCGACCTGTACTGGTAAGATACGACGCCAGTGTGTTGTGTTGGCTGGGTTGTTGTATTCATCCAGTTGATCTAAAATGCCTGTTCGATACTAAGCCAAGAGAAGTTCAAAGGTTTCCACAACATACGCACTGCACAATGAAGCAGTTCGAAACTATCGTAGTGAGGTCTTGGTTACCGACCCAAAAATTTCGCTTTCCCCGCGGTGACAGTGGGTAAATCAGTTACGCCAAACTTTCAGTTGGCATTGCATTCTGAATGTTGATTCCGTATATATCCCGAACAAAATTCAGTATACATTGGTATAAGCAGCGATGATACTCTGATTTGTAACATTCTTCTTTAGATAACGTCATCTCAATGGAAAGCATTCGAGATTGTGCTTAACCATTCCAACAAACATTTCGGTTCCAAAATAAAGCAACTTCGCCGTTATAAATCGGCTCTGTTTGTCTAATCTAAAACCATTCAGCGAGCAATCTTAAGTCAGGTTTCACAGAGATCATCCAGAGTAATCCGTTTTGCGGTCTACAAAAACGGGAGAAACTAGTGAGGTGAGCTGTCCACTTATATTACTCGCGAATAATCAGGTGGATGTCCGCACTAAAGTAGAGGAACAACCGTGGTAAAATATAACAAACTGGTCATATGAGTGGTGTCTTACATACACGAAACTGGGACTGTCAATCGCACTGTTCTGGGGTCATCCGTATATATGCATGCCTACGTTCATCGTGTTGTTGAAGTATACGCCATCCATGTCGAACTGCCAAGTAGATCAACCGTATGTTACTCACGTTCGTGGCCCATATCACCAGGGCTGGCATGCTATCTAAGGGTTAGACACAAGCTAAACTGGTGTCACACGCAGGTGCACAGAAGTCCCACTCAGTTACGAAGTCAACGGACTCCATAAGACGGCTGATGAGATGCAACTGTAACAAGGCGCAAAGAACAGTGACACCAGATTAGTGACAGTAAGGAAAACAAAGACCAACTGCTATCACGGAGTGCGGCCTTTAGCCCAGACTTTTACAACCGGATCATTTAAACACAGCCAAACAGTAATGATGTTTGACTGAACTGATGCGATCTCGCTGAGTAAATTTTGAACTGCGTCACGTCTCCCTGCGGAAAACAGTAAACATGACATGAAAGTGGCCATCAAACTATTTCCGAGACACGAACTGCACGGTAGCGACGAAAACTTGTTTTGCGCTATGATACTTAGTATGTCATTAAACGGATGTCTCCAGTATGACTGGGAACAATTAGCACCATCATTTTCAAACCCTTGCCGATCCACAAAAAGAAACCCGGATCTACGCGTTGGAACCTGGGTGCTCGTAAATTCAGCCCTCGTGAAAACCGAAACGAGCTCAAACATACACTGCTGATTAATATGTCCGCAATATGTTGCCACACACCACAAGCCTAACAGCTGATGCGGTGACTTGCGCACAAAATTATACGATCCTCACGGTTCGGTTAACACATCACTAAACTGCGTCCTTCGGGGCAAAAACGGCATAACAATTAGTTCGACGTATTTCATATTCGGATAAAATTTTCGGTAAGTTCAGTTTTGAAAGTTTTCTATGTGATGATTGTTTTTTTTATATATAGTCCACAGTTGATATGCGCGTGTTCGGAGTAGAAATCGAATGTGAACTGTCTAATGACCGGAACATCGCGTCTAAACGTTCAGCCACAAGTTCTAGTTACCAGGGCACGGGTGTCTGGTCATCTTGCAGGGAAGTGTTGACGATCCTACTGTTTCAACGATATACAATCAGAACATTTCAGTGTAGTCGAACCAACTGATGAAATATAGGCGGCACTTTGCCTGAAACGAGCAAAATCCGGTGACTATATAGCAGTGATAAAAAGCTCGCAAAATTGAACGCGAACCTTAGTTAGCAAGTAATAAAAAATGAAACAGAAGCCGATTATCATTTGTTTCATGAAGAATTACCAGAAGTGCAAAATACTTTGAAAAGAATGCATGGAAGAAATCACAGCAGGCAGAAGTGGGTAACCGACGAAAGAATGCCGGTACCCAATTAAACGATCACGCGGCAAATTGCAAACTGTACGGTAATGTACAGTGTCAGAGAGCATCCCGTTTCATCAGTGTGATCACTCAACTGCCATGCGATGTGGCAGAATAATCAATCAGTTGATAGTTTTTGCTTGTAATAGATAAGATTCCCAGTTTTCCAAAAGCTACAAGGGAAAAAAGGAGTCGGGTGAGATTACGGATACCAGTTCTGGAGAGTGGGAGGCATACACAGGAACACAGTGCCCAAAATGGGAGAGCCGAATAATAGTGATACGCTTGTGAACTGGAGTGTAAGTCACGGCAGCCTGATGGGATCCAACCTATATTTTATCCCCAACAGGAGCAGTACATTAGGGGTTGGCAGCGCTGTCCATATGTGACACGGCATTTGACATGGAAACAATCACCTTTGTGAAACAAGCGCTTAAAACGTGCATTACAAGCGCACAATAATAATGCTCCGAATGACTGACAAACAAATGTAAGGCAGTTTGGGACATTTTCAAATGAAAACACGGTTCACAACATAGGGAATCCATATAAACTAAGCCGTTCCGTTTTTGCTGAACTGTAAGATAATCGGGATATGACGCCAGCCAAATGGCCGGCTCGTGTGAAAATCGGCTACTGGGAGACCAAGTGGTATGTAGCAAGGATCACACCGATTAAAGATGTCAAATGAATGCATTTATGCAAAATGCAGCGAATCAAAAGCTACCATTTTTTCCATTTCACTTGCGAGCCGGCTAGGCGACGTCAACTGATTCCGACCGTTTGCTTTGCCCATCATTCTGCAACGTGCACTTCTGACTTGTGTGGACTGAATGCTGGAAACCATCCGCTGCATGTTTTGTCCATGAGTGTAGTTATCGGGTCTTCAAGTGTTGTGAATATACCGTTTAACGATACTCATGGAAAAGGTTGCTAAATTATTTCCTATAACAGTTTATTGTTCTCTAAGAACGCCACCAGAAAAACTCTGAAGCTTTTCAGAAGAAAATTTCGTCAAAATTTCATTGTATCTGTGTCCCAGCTGGAATTCTGCTGTTATAACCGAACGGGAATAGTGAAAACAACTTTCTTGTTGTATGGGGTTTTCCGTATATGAGCATTCAAGTGCGATTTCCTTAATGTACACACCACATTCATTCTACTCACTTTCACAGCACGGTTGCCAGCGGGTTTCCACTACTGTTGATGGTCAACTTACTTTTGTGCAGTCACTTGTCCACACTAATCCTTGGAAGTTTCACCACATTAGATCGGTCGATGTCGACGCGGCTAACCTGTTATATCTGTTTTGGCTCGGCGTTGAGCGTCACAAACCGGTGTTTGCTACCACGCCCCATGTTCCGATTCCGCGAATTCGGTCGAATTGGAATAGTTATAGTACCAGGGTTTCAGCAATCAAGATAACGAGTTTGCAAAATAATCTTTGAAAGTACGTTGGAACCTCATGAAAAATGTAACGCTAATGGGCAATAGGGAATTTGACGAATATTACATGAATATAATTCACTTTCGCACCGACAGGAAACGTTAAAACCTACCTCTTCAAAACGAAGCATTAGATTCGTGCTCCGTCCATCGATGGTGCATATCATTGTCAAGGTCGAGAACCAGACTGTTGTCTGCGATCGTATTAGATAATTACCTAAATTATTGCGACGTTGGCCGCACAAAACTCAACTAGCACGCCCAAACACTCAGATATATCTGCCCAAGTAATGCTCGTTGACTTGACGTGATGGCTTTGAATGACTGTCTAAACCTAGAGAATCTGTCAGCACCCTGTCCACGTACAGCACAGCACGGCGAGTGTCTGTATACACAGTTCCAAACAAAGACTCGACCAAAGAACTAGTCTTTAATTTGTGGTCGTGATGCGTTCAACTTTCGAGAGAGAATACAGACGATGGAGCACACAACTAACTCACTTTTTCCTGAGTCTGTAACATGATCTGAAGAAATTGCGTAGCTGCCTGTTTGAGGTCGTCGAAGCGGGTGAAATCCACACGGTCCAACTCCACCTTGACGACCTGGGTTACTTTTTCGAAGTTGTTCTTCTCGTTTTCCACACGCACAGAAATCTAGGAAGTTTGAAGGGAAAAACATTAAAAGAGCATGCAAAGTGCACTGATTGGGTGGGTTCTACGGTAGCGTAACCACTGCAAGCGAATAAACAAAACCCGACCAAATTTTTTCGTTCTATAAAAATTGCAAATGACTTCCCGTCAGCGGCAATTAACACTTCATGCCAGTTGACTGGATATCAAAATTACAGTTAATAATAACAGCAAAAAATGAGCCCGCGTTTTCAGAAAACAGCATTAACTGGTGAATTGAGCGTGACGTGGTGCTACGTGAAAATTATAACACGCTTCAGTGACCTCGAATGGCCTCCACCGAGAGTGTTGTACAGTGCGAAGTTAACACAACAAACATTACTGACTGTGAACTCTATTCGAGCTTTTTAATGAAGGTATGAAGAAAAGTTAAACGGTTGGCAGGTGCCGTATTTCACGATCAGAAAACTACCACGCATGGGCTACGTCTAACCGTGTAATCATTGCGATAACCTAGGGCGGGTCTGATGTAGAAGGATTTAGTAGGTTGTTTCGTCATGAGCGTACAGATAAGGAAAAAAACAATAAGCATAGCTCCTTTTCACCACATGGAACGTAAAGTTGTCTTGGAAACTTCGGCTTAACAGCTAGGATACGTAATCTACACACAAGAACACAATCAGCAGAACTCACTACATTATGAAACCTCCCGTCTATCCCCCAACGAAACTTTCCGATAGTAACATACGTTTTGTAAATAAATCAACCAGGTGCCCGGATTCTTTGAATTCGAGATGGATGAATGGCCAAAGCCCGAGTCCTGAACAGGCTTGTGAATTTTCAATGAGTTGCTTACTAGACATACTCTGTGGTGTCATGCTCACATCTGGTCGCACTGTGGAGGTTATGCACGAAAATTCAAGTGAACTGTTTCCGGTGTGTATTTAAAAAAGCGCACTGAACAAGTAAAAAAACAGCAGTCCGTCTTTAATACACAACCCAAACTCGGAAGAGTGAGCTAGATCGACCGGGTTGACCATATTCCTAAGCTGACGAGAGAAAATAACAGACTGATGGAATTCTCGTGAGCCATCTAGCATATCGCAGAGGTACCCAAAACCGAACGGGATCCACATTTAGGTCAATCGCGGTTCGAATCCAGAAATGAACTATTCATTGCTATAAACGAATGATGAAGCCACTCGTTTCACTGAGCCTCACATTCAGATGAGAATCTATGCCATCCGTGCGGAAAATCCACTCGACCTCTGTGAACATCACCCAGTAATTCTTACACCCGAAAAACCCTTCTATTTCTCAAGAGCACCATGAAGTCTGTCGGACTAAAGAATTATGAAGTGTTACTTAAGAGACCATCTGAAAGTGCAGTCTGGTTTCAGATTAATGTAATAGATTATTATCACATTAACTTGAAGCCATGCCGAATTGCAATGTATGCCATTATGTGGCTTTTTCAGATGACCTCTTATGTAGCACCTCAGATGCTCGATTGCAAGGCGCAAGTGTCTTGTTAAATGATTCAGTTAAGACCAGAAAGTCGTGTATTGAGCACCATTCTATCCCTTTCTTCATAAATCAAACTAGGTTTTCTTTCTTCTCTCGAGGTTGCATGGCAGCCGAACGTCTGTGTCCGTCAGTGATGAAAACCTTTCCTGATCAACACCCCCACCGTGACAAAATTAACGGACATGCGAATCGGAGTTTCAGGTGCGAAAGCTAATTCTGACAACCCAATCAAACTAGCCTGAAATGAGGACAATGACGGCCGTGAAATGGGAGCAACGAATGAGAGGTACTGTCACTCTATCTGTTCAAGTATTGGGAGTATCTGCCAATGAAAGTTAAAGAATGCTGGTAATCATATCTAACATAACATTTATGTACATACAAACCCACACATTTGTTCACCTCTTCCAATTCCGCGTCAATGCCTTGAGCTTTCCTTTGATCACATCTTCCGGCCAGTTCGAGTTTCACTTTCAATTCACGTTTTAAGCGTAACGCATTCTCCGCAGATTTCCAATTTCGGAATGTTTTCCAACGTTCATCCAAAGCGTCCTGTAATCAGAAGGGAAGAAAAGTGCAAGTCACAAGAGCAGTGGTGTTTATTCAAGCCATTACACCAGTCTCAGTAACTGATAGTACATGCTAAACACCTCAGCGGACGATCATAATACTGACAATAAGTGGATGGAACGTTTTGCTATCTCTCGGCCAGGCGGATATAGAAGTGGAACAGAAAGGGACCCACTGAACTATGTGACAAATCTTTTGAACGGTCGAACACAAGGATACGCTTGAAAAACATGTGCGAAGCATTCGATTCATGAAGGGTTATATCGTCGGAAGATGGAGACTTCGAAGCACAAAATTAATGTGTAAACGAGTTTGCAGATGGATCACAATTTGACAGTGCATACAGGCTGGTACTCGGCTGATAGCACGTGAAAAGCCTGCAGGTCCACAGCATCGAAGTGGACCGCTGAGTTACGCACCGAAAGGGTGACATAAAACATGAAGCCGTATGCTATGCTAGGTAGATGAGAGGGGCGGCATTTCGAGACGGAGGTAACATAATACATCTGACCAAATGCTGTCACACAATATCTGAGGGGGAAGTTGAACACAATGAATTGTGTGCTATTACTGATTAAGAAGCACACCACATAACACCAAACTTGTAGATCCTTCAAATTTCTTGACCTACCTTCATGGAAAAATAATAATAATGCTCACGTTTATACTTTAGTAATTCTACTACAATAGTCCCCCCTGCAGAGATATCGAACGGGACCATATTAGGTGGTTCTTGTAGATGGTTTTCTTTTCCTTAGGAGCTTTTGTCAGGAACGTCGCCAGCTCCCCGAAAATATTGTGTGACGAAGGCTAACAAACACAGGCGATATAACCTTCATAGTTGGCACGGTCATGCGCCATTTCGTCCTACAACCCTTGTGACAAATCTCTGGCATCTCACCTACGCGCATCACTGTACTATTCGGCTCGTCATTTGGTCTGCCTTTGAGTTGGTTTTCCTATTGGTCACAAACCTTTTGGTTTGTGATTAAGTGACATAAAGGAACTCTGTCCGGAGACCAGTCTTCTCACTGTGTTCATGCGTTAGCCTTGGGTGGTTGGGTTGGCCGAGAAGTCTTGAACTAGTCGTGCATATTCCGTAGTCCGTTGTTCGTTACCGTTGACTATCGTTCCGTTATACGTCGTCTCACTGACCGTTATTCCGTCATCTACTTACGTGCCCGTAGGACAAGCGAACCAGTTACAACAGCTTTCAACACAGCTCCAGTTTAGTAAGTGAAAGAGAAAAGGTTGTACACTTCACTGAACTTATTGACCATCCGTTTTTGTACGGTTACAAATGGAATACCCCCCGTGCTTCCATCTTCAGGAGATGCGTGGCGTCGATCATGGAAAGCTATGCTGACGTGAGAACAATGAGAACTATAATTCCGAAAAGATGGTAGATAGCCACATACACCTGGGCAAAGAACTTCCGGAATGACATACTTGAGAAGTACTTGACGGACTGGTGTCAAATTTCAAACGGGATCTTTGTTCATTTTTATCCTCGTGGAATATGAGGTGTTAAGTCTGACTGTTTTTGATGGTACAATTTCAGAGGCTCAGTGTTTCATGTACCCAGCACCGAACTATGAAGAGTATCTTGAACAGTTTGCACATCGTTAGGATGTTTTTATCTCTAAAAGTGCATCACCATTAACAGAAGGCAGATCAATTGCAAGCTTTTAAGACTAACGATTGAGTCAAGATGGACTAGCCAAAATTATGAAGCCGGCTGTTTGGGTATCATGTTTTCATCGGTACCACATGCTTCTTATTAGTTCTTCGACGAATGAACTTAAGATCCTTCGAGATACGATTAGGCATTAGCCTACTGAGAAGTAGAACTTGATCGTCTGGGTAGTATAATTTATGACCCGTTGAAATTGAGTGTGATCGTCTAGGTAACGAAACCGTTACTTTGCTTTCGTAGAATGGCATCGGCAGTTCAATCACGCAAACACGTCATTACATTGTGACTAAAACATGAACCCCACTTCGTCGTGTAGATACACATTGTGAGGAAAGATAAAACATATTAGTTTCTCACAAGTGATTCTAGACTATGCACATCAACGCCAGAACACGGTAGCACAATCTCGGATCCCATATATACAGGAATACTCGGTTAAAATTCGACGAAGAGAACAACTGTAAACAATATGTCTTGGTGTCAAAACACACTTTTTAACCCTTCGGTCAGTTCCGTTTTCAGGAATTGCTCAATTTGTGGTTAAACAGTGAAGCGTTGGTTGATTCCCAAGTACAGACTGATGAATTTTGCTTGCACAATCTTCCCCAAACACATAACCACCTTTGATCACAATCGACAGATAAGAACCAGAGCGGCTAGTTTCACATCAGTGGGAACGCCTCTAGGTTTCGAACATAGGAAACATTGTGTACAGAGATAAACTATGAGTAAGTAGGCTTAACCCATTAACATGCAGTTGTGAACTGGTGAACGCAGTAATAGCAAGACAAGGATCCGCAGCAGTTAACCCGGAACCATAATGAAAAATAACACCTACGCCCATTGCAAGCGTTGTAACATGGCATATGTTAACCGTCTTTGAAGAAGGTTTCGGTTGTAAATAGGAAACAAACAAAACCTTAGATGACTCCTAATCCAAGTAACTTGTAAATGAAAGGAATGAATACTGGAAGTCACAATAGTATCACCCGGCTGCCTTTTAGGTCAGGTTGATTTAAATTATCTCAATAGGAACATTCTAAGCCCCGACAGTCGAAGGTGACATTGTACAGGACCACGATACCCACCGCTGGTGTGCAATCTGCTCACACCCCGGCAATCGAAATAGACAGTGCCCTGCAAAGTGACAGTTTACAGCGACTACCGCTAAAGCATCACTCAATGGTTGCATTCGAACTGGCGTTCTACGACCAAGGCCATCAGTATTTGCAACTACCAGGTTGAACAGGTAACCTAAACAAAATATGAGCCGGCAGTTTTCGTGTTACAAACCATGGGACAAACGAACATCTATGAGAATATGTGAGAGAAGTCCCACGGTTTGCAAGACCTCTTTAGTGCCAGTTGAACAAGCGTGGTGGAGACCGTTCGATAAACTTGGTAACAACTAGATCAAGTCTTGAAAGGATGTCTTGGGTGGTTCAAACGAAGGATACTTGAAACGGCTCCTAAAGCAACATGAAATTGGGGCTGCTGCTTTACGAATTAAATCCAAAAATAAGAGGCTTTGCTTAAAACCTCCGAGTCGGTCAGTTTTTTCAGGCTGATCGAACGGGAAGCATCGTGCTCATACAACTAACGACTCCGCCGACCCGTGTGGTGGTATCAAAAGGACAGCACCTAGTGTAGTGAGGAGATACGGTCGCACCATACTACTCACACCACTATTCAGTAGCAGCGGTTCGAGATGATCGCGGATCGAGATAATCGCGTGATAAATACGGCAGAGATACGGGATGGATCGTTGGAGGACAGAATGACATATG